>DVPG01000019.1:0-15481 GCA_018239085.1 Yanguna spatiosa spatiosa
GGGATACTAAACATTCGCCAGAGGAATTGCAGGATTTGATTGGTGATGTCAGTCACATCAAAAGAGCCAGTGTGAAAACTATTAGAAATAACATAGCCTGTCTCTTGAACAACTCTACGGCTGTGCCGTTTAAATTCTTCATGAATAGGTTCAGATGCTTCTACTGTCCGAAAGATTTTAATGAATGCGATGATCTAAAAGAACATACTAAAATTGAGCATCCACTCTGCGATACCAAGTTCAAATGTATGAGCATGCGCAACAGGCAGGATGCGAAGATCAAAATCGATGTGTCATCACTGTTTTGTAAATTGTGCTTTGAAGCGATGAAAGATTTGGAAACCCTCATTGATCACTTGATCTCAGAACATAAATCGCATTTCGACAAGAGCGTGGACAGCAACATCCAAACCTTCTCCCTTATTAAAGATCGTTTTCTATGCCCGTTTTGTGGCGAGGTATTCCGATACTTTGGTAATGTGCTCAAACATCTAGGCCGAGCTCATTCCAACAACAACACCGTTTGCATGCACTGCGGTGCCACATTTCGAAGCTCGCCAAATTTGAGGGCACACATATATAAGCATCACAGGGCGGCAAAATACAAGTGTGGCAAGTGTAACTTGGAGTTTGGCAGTAAGAAGTACTATCAGACGCATTTGGGGCGAGTGCATGGAGACAAGATGGTGGAATGTGGGACGTGTCGTGACAAGTTTTCTTCCGTTTATGAGAAGCAGAGACATATGATCAATGTGCATCAATCCGGCCACAAGTGTTCCTACTGTGGCAAACTGTTTACTCGTAACTCGATTATGGTAGACCACGTGAGGCGAACGCATTTGAAGGAGAAGAATGTTCAGTGCGAGATTTGCTGCGAGTTCTTTTTCGATGTTCATCTCTTGAGGATGCATATGGTCAAGCACTATGGAGAGCGCAATTTCCATTGCGACATCTGCGGCAAAAAGTTCCTCTGGAAAAAAAACCTCAAGGGCCACATGGCGTCCCATTTCAAAAACGTCAATTGAAAATCAAACTTATTAATTGTTAACCAAGACTTATTATTTTGTAATAAATTTATATAGTATCATACGTATTTACTCTCTCGTGTATCATTATGGTTTATTATATCCCGAGTTTTTTTTCTACAAATGCATGTAATCTCAAATCTGATCGAGATAGCTTCGAGGATGTGTCCTAAAAAGATTGTGTGTAGCAAAATGAAATATATGCTACCCTGATACAGATTAGAAAATTTCTTTTCAGATATAAACGGATCCGGACAGACACAAAGTTTTAATAGACGAAGGAACCTGCAGATATTGTTCAACAACACTTCTCTATTGCCATTTAAATGGCGTGGGAAATACTTATGTTTTTACTGCGGCGAGGATATACCAGATTATTGGGAATTAAAGAAACATACTATAGCTCATGGCGCTTGTTCAGACAGAGACAGAGCTATTCGTCTTGTTAAAGCACCGGACGCGGAAGTCAAAATCGACGTATCAGATGTCACTTGTGAGATTTGTAGCGAACCCTTTGATAATTTCGACCAGATTGTCGAGCACTTGAAACATAAACACCAGTTGCCATACGATTCAAACGTCAAGCTCTCCTTGGCTATATATCGCCTCGTGGACTTGCAGTGTCTGCAGTGCGAAGAGAAATTCGATTATTTCAACAAACTGATCAAGCATGTTAATAGTAGGCATCCGAGTGAGAGCTTCGAATGTTCTAAATGTCTCCAGATGTTTAACAAAAAGAGGGATTTGGACGCGCATACACGGATGCAACATAAGAAAGATCACAGATGCCTCAAATGTTCGTTGAGTTTTTGCTCGTACGCTGCCTTCAAAAAACATAATACAAACTCGCACGTGTCCACGTGTAATGTTTGTTTCAAAAGTTTCTCCTGCCTTAAGAAGAGATTGAAACACATGAAATCGGAACATGCGGATGATATGCTAAAATGCGGTTTCTGCTTACAAATAATGAGCACGAAGCAAAGTTTTCTACGCCACGCGACCAAATGCAACGTGAAACTCAGAAACGCTGATTACGAAGTCCCCCTCGATGACGAAGAAAGAAAGCCATCCGTTCTCCAAATAAGGAATAACGTAGCCTGTATTTTGAACATGTCTAGTGCTATACCGTTTAAGTATTTTATGAGTAGGTTTAGGTGTTTCTACTGTCCTAAGGACTTCAACGAATGTACCGATTTAAGAGAGCACACGGTAACAGAGCATCCCCATTGTGATATTAAACTTAAGAGTATGAAACTGCGCAATAGGCACGACGGTTGTATTAAAATAGACATCGCTTCATTGTCTTGCAAGTTGTGTTTCGAACCGATGAAAGATTTAGATTCCTTGATCGATCATCTCATATTCAATCATAAAGCGCGTTACGATAAATCCATCGATTGCAACATGCAGCCCTACAAGCTGATAAAAGATAACTTCGCTTGCCCGCTGTGCGGGGAGGTCTACAGATATTTCAGTTCGTTGCTAAGGCACGTCGGTCAATTTCATACGGACAATAAATACATTTGCGTGTATTGTGGCAAGTCGTTTCGGAACGTTTCCAATTTGCGCGCTCACATATCCAGCAAGCATAATACGGCCGTGTTCAAATGCGGCAAGTGCGAACTTGAGTTTACATCTAACAGCCATTTGCAAACGCATTTGGGGAGCGCGCACGGTGCCAAAGTAATCCAGTGCACGGAGTGCCAGGAGAAGTTTATATCCAGTTACAGAATGCAGAGGCACATGGTCAATGTTCATAGATCCGGTCACAAGTGCACATATTGCGGGAAGTTGTTCACCAGGAATTCGCTGATGGTGAATCACGTGAGACGAACGCACCTGAAGGAGAAGAACGTCGAATGTTCGGTGTGTTTCGAGAGGTTTTTCGACGGTCACCGTTTGAAGATACACATGGTGAAACATTACGGGGAGAGAAATTTCCATTGCGACGTCTGCGGCAAGAAATTCTTGTGGAAGAAGAATCTCAGGGGTCACATGTCGTCTCATATTAGGAATGCTAACCAATTGACAAGCTAACGTCCATATACTTACCCGACGGCTTACGAAATTGTACGGCTCTTTTAGCAACAAATATCATGACAGAGACAGCGTAAGAAAGCTGTCGGTGACGTTTTTTAATAAAACTGTGATTGCTTTATTCTCAGAAGAATACCAATTTTGTGTTCTCATTCCAACAGGTTTTGAATTACTCGCAGTCTAAGTTCATAATTGTGCGTAAAACGTATATCATCAAAATATTACTTTATTTCTCCTCGACAAGCACTAAAAATGCGTCCGGCTGTTTGGGCCCAAGAAGACGTTTATGTAATTATCAGCAACATATTATTTGTTCAACAATTCGGACATTGCGTTATACAAATCAAATAATAATAATTATAATAAGAACTAATCGATCTATTATGAGGTACATTCACATCAAGAAAATTTCTTTGCAGATGAATTCGCGCAAAGCAAGTACGAGCACTTCACCTCTGAGAAAAGGAGGGAAAATTTGAAAATACTCTTCAACAATACATCCATTATACCGTTTAAATGGCGCGGCAAGTACCTGTGCTTTTACTGCGGCTCGTTTTACTCTGATTATCCCGAATTCCGAAAGCATACAAAATCGCACGGTCTTTGCACAACCAAAGATGTCGCTCTCAAACGAATCAAACGTACGAATGATGAAATTAAAGTAGATATATCAAACCTTAATTGTGAAATATGCAACGAACCTTTTACGTCCCTGAATGAGATAATTGATCATTTGATAAACAAACATAAGCTCGAATATGATAAGACTGTACACATTCCTTACCAGGAATATCTGCTTGCTACCACGCGCTGTCAATTCTGCGATGAGCAGTTCGCGTACTTTGGTTACCTCATCATCCACGTCAATAGCAATCACCCACAGAACTGCTTCACGTGTGATTCTTGCGGATTGACTTTTAACAAGCAGAGAGATATGTGTTCTCACATAAGACAAAATCACCGTGAAGGCGGATATCCATGTGATGATTGCACTGATATATTTGAATCCCAAGTGTTATTGGAGAAACATAAAAAAACCTACCACTTTAGACAGTGCAAGACTTGCCATTTGAGAGTGGCGTCGTACAGTCTACTCAAGAAACACAAGCAACTCGAACATCCTCACAACAAATGTCCGCATTGTGTAAAAGAATTTCAATCACGACAGGGCCTAATAATGCATTTGCGTGCATGTCAATCCAAAATAGTCGTAATAAAAGAATGTGATAAACCAATCAAACCACATCCACTGGAAATCACACTAGCACCCACAGTGAAGAAGATTCTAACACAAAAGCGACAAAATATGGTTACCATTTTAACAATGTCCACGGCGACGCCCTTTAAATTTTTCGCAAAGTTCTCCTGCTTCCATTGCTCAAAAAAATTCACAGAGTTTGACGATTTAAAAGAGCACACAGTGTCAGAACATCCTGTTTGCGATTTGAAATCGAAATGCATAAAACGTTGCAAAGGTGAAAGGGCAATCGTGAGAATAGATGTGAATGCCTTGGCCTGTAAAATCTGTTGTCAGTCGATGGAGGATTTGGATACGTTGATAGAGCATTTAATTAGCAAACATAACGCGAACTACGACAAATCAGTAACAGGTTGCTTCGAGCCGTTCAAATTGATCAAAGACAACATTCCCTGTCCACATTGTTGTAAAGTGTTTCGATACTTTGCTACACTAGTCAGACATATCAACTCATTGCACAGCAACAACAAATGGATATGCGACTTTTGTGGAAAGACCTTTAGGAACGCAAACAATTTGGGGGTGCACGTGAGCTACGCGCACACTGGATCGTGTGAATGCGACGTTTGTGGGCTGAAGTTCAAGAATCAGCTGTGTCTCGGTCGGCACAAGGCGAAAATGCACGACGTTAAGGACTTCAAGTGCCCCAAATGTCCCGAGCTGTTCCAGTCCCAGTATCACAAACAGAAGCATTTGATACAGGTTCACGATATTGGCCACAAGTGTACTCATTGCGGGCGAATGTTCACGAGGAATTCCTTTATGAAGGATCACGTTAGGCGCGTCCATTTGAAAGAGAAAGACGTATCGTGCGCGCTCTGCGACGAAAAATTCTTCGACAATCATTTGTTGAAGTTGCACATGGTCAAACACTACGGCGACAGGAAGTTTACGTGCAATGTGTGCGGGAAAAACTTTTTGAGGAGAAGCAATTTGAGCTGTCACATGGATATGCATAAGAAATACGGTCACATTGAAACTGTTGAGGCCTGATTCGATCTATTCCTATATATGTTGTTTCGGTGATAAGATTTTCAACATTTTTGAAGCGTATTTTTACATTGTAAAATATTTTGATGTCGATTTGTGTTTGACGTTCAGAAGTTCTTTTTTGCTTAGACTTTCCGACTGCAACATCACTGCCAAGTATATCCGATGACTGATTACTGTTTTACACAACCATATTAATAATGCCTTTTTAAGACAATAATTTATTAATAATAAAAATAAGACTCCGATAATACTAATGTTAAGTTTTACAACGTTGAACTGAACAAGAATGAACTATTCGTACTAATTATATATTAACTGCCACAAATCTGAAAGTGCTCTATGATTAAATCTAATAATTGTAAATATAACTTAAGCTCTCTTATTTTTACGTTCAGCAAAACTTGTCATTATTATCACGTCTAGCTCATTATTATGCCCAAAATTATGGGAGGGTTGTTCACGGCGACTTTTTGCAGCGATTCAGTCACACGACGAATACGCTACAGTAGTGGTCTTGTAGCGGATCGTATACCTGTCCAAATGTAACACTCGTTTACCTTGCGAACGTCGCGCAACAGTTTCTATACTGCGCCTTGAAACCAGCGGGCGCAACGGCGCCCCCCGCTTCTTTTACTCGATGTCATCCGACCAGTCGCACGTGACTATTGATACTGAATCACGTCTGTCGCGCGTTCTAAATGCAACAAAGTCATAAATAACGATGCAGTAGGGCGTTCACGAAACACGATACTGTATCGCTGCAAAAAATCGCCGCGGGCGACCTCTGTTACGTTTGCATTAAAATATTACTAACTCATTGAGAAATTTCTCTTCACACCGAAAATGTTCATCTCATTTTAAAGCATTTGCAAAGGACTACATTCGTACCAAAGGAAATTGAAACATGTGAAGGTGTTCCACAAAGGACATGGTATTTATTTAAAAAGAATTGAATTAAGAACCACGATATTTGAATTCAGTGCAACACGCCAATGCCCCAGAATTCGAAGCTTCGAGGTATGATTGACAGATAAATAAATACCTCCTGTAAATAGCGCATACTGCGCCGCCCGGAAGGTGTTGAATTGTTCAAATGATGAATTAAGAAGTGAATTCACGTTTCTTTGCAGATGAATTCGCGCAAAGGAAGTACGAGCACTTCTGGGAAAGGAGCGAAAATTTGAAAATCCTCTTCAACAATACTTCCATTATACCCTTTAAATGGCACGGCAAGTACATATGCTTTTACTGCGGCAAGGGATCCCCGGATTATATAAAATTCCGAAAACACACAAAATCACATGATCTATACACGAGCAAATTCCAAGCTCTCAAACTGTATAAACGAACCGACGAGGAAATCAAAATAGACATTTCTGTAATCGAATGTGAAATATGCAGCGAAGCCTTTACGTCTCTAGAAGAAATCATCAATCACTTGATAGATGATCATAATGTAGATTATGATCCAACAGTCGATATCCTTTTCCAAGAGTACATGCTCGCAGATATGCGCTGTCATATATGCGGAGAACAGTTCACGTACTTTGGTCATCTCGTCACGCATGTCCACAATAACCACCCTGAGCATTTTTACGTGTGCGAGGACTGTGGTCTAATGTTCAATAAGCGAAGGGACTTGTGTACTCACATAAGGCACAATCACCGAGATGGTGGCTATCTATGTGACAAGTGTCCGGATATCTTCGATTCTCAAGTGTTGCTAGACAGACACAAAAAGGCGTGCCACTTTATACAGTGCAAATATTGCCATTTGAAAGTGGCAACGTACAATCTACTCAAGAGACACGAACAATTAGAACACCCTGACGATCGAGTGATCAAACTGGTTCCCAGACCGAAGAAGCTGCTGCAGAAACGTCAGAATTTCGTCACTATCTTGAACATGTCTACCGCGACACCTTTCTCGTTTTTCTCCAAATTCTCCTGTTTTCACTGTCCGGAAAAGTTCACGGAATTCGAAGAGCTGAAAGAGCACACGTCGTTGGAACATCCCGTTTGCGATTTACAATCGAAGTGTATAACTAGATACAAGGAAGTTGACAACGCAATAGTGAGGATAGATGTCACTTCCTTAGCGTGTAAATTGTGTCGGAAACCGATGAGGGATTTGGATACATTGATCGAACATTTGATTGGCCAACATGACGCGGTATATTACAAGTCGGTGACCGGTTGTTTCGAGACGTTCAAGTTGATCAAAGACAATATTCCGTGCCCTCATTGCTCCAAAGTCTTCCGTTTCTTCGCCACCCTCATAAGGCACATAAATTCTTTGCACACGATCAACAAATGGATCTGCGACTTCTGTGGCAAGAGCTTCAAAAAAGCGAGCAATTTGGGCGTTCACGTTAACATCGCGCATACGGGTACATGCGAATGTGAGGTCTGCGGTATCAAGTTTAAGAACCAATTTTGCTTGGCACGCCACAACGCTCGAATGCACGACGTGAAGAGCTTTAAGTGTCCGAAGTGTCCCGAGATGTTTCAATCGCCCTATCATAAGGAAAAGCATTTGATCGAGGTGCACGACATTGGCCACAAATGCACGTACTGCGGGCGGATGTTCACGAAGAATTCATGCATGAAAATGCACGTGAGACGCGTGCACTTGAAGGAGAAGGACGTGTCGTGTTCGCTTTGCAGCGAGAAGTTCTATGAGAATTACTCTTTAAAGTTGCACATGGTGAAGAATCACGGTGATAGAACGTTCACGTGCAACATTTGCGGTGAATATTTCATGAGGAATAGCAACTTGAAAGTCCACATGGAGATTCATAAAGAGGACGGGTACTATGGAGAACTAGAAGAGGATGACGAAACGATTTGACCTCTTCTATTCTCATCTTTAACATTTTCGGGTGTAAAAAAAACTATTTTATCAATTCCACATATGTAGTTATTACCACCAATGTCTTCTGGGTACAATTTGCTAAGGAAAAAGCAAGACTCCATTACTACTATTTTAGTGGTTGGGTAGTAATCATGTGTATATTTTATCTCTTTCCATTTCATTTCGAAGGCTGATTTCGAAAACGAAAAGTACTGAAACACAATTTTTTGCATTACCTTGTGAATTACATCAACCTTTTTTCCGATTCATTATTCAGTTTAATTCTTCTCTTTTTCTTGAGCCACATTCATTGGGGTTTTAGTTGAATGAAAATTTTGTTCCTATAATGTTTTATGGTTCTTTACAATTACGTAACAAATGTTACATGTACCAACTTCGATTTGGTCGTGATCGAGTAGCTATAAAACAATTTTTCTACCCTACTACCAATCCTTAAATCTATGTATCTCTTTATGAGTGTACAATCATTAATGGATTCATGTTGACTTAAGTATAAGTTGTGTAGACAAAGAAATCGACGTTAAAAGTTAAATTTATATCGTAGTGTTGTCCGTCCATAATCCATCGATAGTTTGGAAAGCTTTCGTAGTGAGCCTATTGCCTTACACTGGGCACAAATCTAGACTCCGAGCCGCTACTAGAAAATCTAAATTAGAAAAATCTAATAGTACCCGGCCTCTCGATCGGCAGTCGCTTTTGCAACCAACACGACGGTATTTATCTGTCGATATTACGCTTGATAGAGTAGGTACAATATCGTTTTATTGAAATCTGTTTTTTAGGCGAAAAATTTTATTATTATTGAAAAGACTAGTAGATAAGCCCAACGGGCTATCTCATCTTAAGTGACCCCTGTCGCCTATGACCATTTGCAACAACAGAGGCCTTATTCTACGCGTTGCAAGCACTCTAACACATATCAACTTAAATAATTTTATATTTCCTTGATTTCCTTCTTGCGGAAATTATAACTGTATTTGTGGTCGACTAACTTATTATAGTTCTACTTACTAAGTCAGTTTAATACACTCACGGTCAGCCTATCTCAGTTCACTGCTGGATATGTGCTTTTTGCCAATAATCCCCAAGCTGCGTATCCGTGTTGGGGATCACAGAGCACAGCTTTCACCGCCTACACTGCTGCTCCTCGGCGGTCGCGACAGGCGTCACCCAACTTCATACAAAGTATTGTTAGCCCGTAGTTCGTGATTGCACTACAATAGTGGTTTCAAGCCCTGGAACGTATTTGTACTTCCAAAAAGCTGTGATTATTTATATTACAATTTTAATGGGGAATTTTTTACTTTTCAATGGGGAAGACAAACAAATTAAGAATAAGACTTTTACGCCTTTGTCCTGCTTTAAAAGATTCTTTCTCCAAGACATGTAAAGGCCGCCAGCGTGGTTTTATTCAGCAAGATACACTGTAGCCTTAATCGTTGTCTTTCTGTGAGAAGACCCGTGTTCAAAGATGGAACTACATATAAAAAGAGTTGATGATGGTTAGAATGAGGTTGTTGATGATTGTGGTGGTGATGATGATGATATAAGTACGTTAGAAAAATGTGGTAAATTAAGAAGACTTGACTAATGGATACAGTAGTAATTTTAATTGGATTGTTAGATTTAAATCCATAATGTTCTTCATACACCTGTCAACTTTATTCGCCTTGTCGTTTGTGAGAGATTAGTTCTAACGATAGAAGAAATAAATGTACATATATATTACAAATATTTAACTGTAGTTTTCATGTTTTAATACATTGTTTACCCTCTGATTTTAAGTAAGTAATGCCTACATTTTGTACATCTACCTGCGTTCTGATCTGACGAGACTTTTAATATACTACGTATATACATATATGAAACTAAATATAAACTTGTACTTTTTTACACCAAGACAGAAAAATTTCAGTACTCATCACAAAAATGTTTGTTCTGGGTAAAAATTGAAATCGCATCTCCGCATCATTCAGCAGTCTAATTTACTAACCAGGCCAATGGCCAATGGCTGTTTTAAGCAGCTAATGTTCTGGTTTCGTCTCGTCATTGCCGTCTTTAAATAAGGGAAAGTACACGACGCTCAGTACACAGCTTTGTGTTCAAAGTCAGAATCGAAACAACCTGCAACTAACATTTACATTAAACCTGGAACTGATATTTACATTAAAAACATATACATTCTCATAAAATACATTCTTGAAACATGGAATACAATCATTTCATTATTGATTCGGTGGCAATGGACATTTTTCATTTCCGCGGCCATTTTTTCAAGCATGTATATGGAGTAAGGGAAATGTGTTCGAGAATTATCACCTTATTATAAACCAATATCAATACCGGGAAGACCATACCGTAAAGTTGATGGATGCAGATGCTGTAAGGCCGAAACGCTTGATGTAAAAGAAACTAATTTCTTTGCAGGTGTCAAATACAATTCGATGGAGGACGTTTATAAGAAACGAGAAATGGCACGTAAGCTATTGTTGAAACGTCGCAATGTCGAGTACGTTCTACAGTACGGTAACGTGACGCCCTTCATGTGGTACAAGGGAAGGTACAGATGCTTCTACTGCACAGAACCTATGAAAGATCCAGTCCTGTTGAGAGAGCACACGGCTAAAGTTCACCAATTCGCGAATCTGGAACTGGTGGTTTACGATAGAACGAAGAACAACAGAAATAGAGATGCAGCTGTGAAAATCGATGTCACCGATATATCTTGCAAATTGTGTCCTCAAGCTGTGAACAGTCTCGAACAATTGATCCATCATTTAATAATAGCGCATGATGCGGAATATGATGTGAGCGTGCCAAATTGTCTCCTGCCGTTTAAATTGGACAAAGAGCACCCATCGTGCCCAATTTGTAATTTGCAGTTCGTTTTCTTTGAATATCTTCTCCGTCATGCAAACAAACACCATTTGGCGCACGATTACATTTGCGATGTATGCGGCACCAGTTTTCAGGGCGAGAATCATCTGAAAATGCACAACAGGTACTATCATAGGGAAGGTGGGTATACGTGCGAGCATTGCGGGATTAGTCTCGCAACGTTATCCAAGAAGACGCTTCACGAGAAAAATGTTCATATGATAAATTTGTCCACTTGTCCTCACTGCCCGGAGACTTTCAAGAGTCCGTACTTTAAGAAGCTGCATCTGGCCAACGTGCATGGTGTAGAAGAATTGAAGATCAAATGCCCGTACTGTCCGAAGGTTTACCCGCAAGAGAGCATCATGTCACGGCACATGAGACGAGTGCATCTGCGCGAAAAGAATGTAGAATGTGAGGTGTGCGGAGACAAATTCTTTGGGCCGTACGACGTGAAGCTGCACATGTTGAAGCACAACGGTGATAAAAAGTTCGTGTGCACGGTTTGCGGAAAGAAGTTCTCCAAGAAGAGCAATTTGAATTCTCACTTTGTGATTCACACTGGCAAGAAGAAGTACTCTTGCAAGATTTGCAACAAGGATTTCGCTCATCGTCCGAACTTGAGAATGCACTTTAGAACTCGCCATCCGCAATACGAACCGCGGTATATGGTGGAGGAGAGCACTGGAATTATTGATGAGGTTGACGAATCAGAAATAGTGCAAATGGAGTTCGTCCGCGATGAACTGGAAGGGGCTGAGTTGACCGGGCAGTATGTTGGCTAAATAGCCTCAACAACAGATATTTTCCTCTACCGCATATATGGACGTTAAGTCTGTTCATGATTGAAATACTCTGTACTTTTCTGTATAATTGGACCTACTGTTGGACATGGGTCTCTTGTCCAACAGTAGTAGGTCTCGAAATCAAAAGAGTTTAAGGCCTGGTGTATCGTGCTGGCCTAGCGCTTTTTGGCAAACGTCAATGCAAAGGAAATCACTTGGACGAGGATGTTTTTTCATGATTTTTTCCTCCACCCTAGTAGGAAGGGATACTTGAACTTTAAGAATGTGCAAAGACTTTTCTGAACTCGGAACTGAGCTTTCGGTAGGGGCTCCCTACAAAATATGTCACAAAACACCAGTTAAGTTTTTTTAAGCAGGTCTTCCACACTTTTATATGGCTGAATGTTGTTATGTGAAAGAAGTACTGATTTTTCTATTGCGCTATACGTAGACTATATGTTAATATCTTGTCCCTCGTTGTCTTCATGCATGAATGTATGTTAAAAATAATATGAAATAGACAAAAAATGAAGCCGAGAAGATCTATAACATTTTTAAATTGTGTAAAAGTTGTTGAAAAGTTTCCAATAATCGATTATTGTTCATGTGAATAAGTAATGTTAACGTATACGAAGCATGTCAGTCTATAAGGATGGAGATGTCTGGCACTTTGTGCTCTCTGTCTACCCCGTAAGATACCTGACTTGAAAGTGTAATAATAATAGATATAGTGTTACATTCAAATTTACATGGCATACAAATTCTTAGTTATTAAAAAATATCATTATTGGTTTCGGCGAATTTATTTTACGACATTGCACGATGGTGAGGAAGTCAGCGACAGCAATATGCCTAATTAAGGTAGAACTGACGTAAAGCAAGTGGAAGCCCGTAAAATTAATCATTATGATCTCTGAGTCCACTGCTAGACAAACGCCTCCCTTAAGGCGTTTTTGCCTGTAGTCTCCATGCTGGGCATGCGGATTCGGGATCACAGAGCATGGCTTTTCTCACTCTGTATGCTGCTGTCCATAGAGGGCCACGACATGTAGTGGCATATTGCCAGGGCTGGATTTAGCCACTTTTTACGACACCTTGGTATACCGGCATGAGGCACCGGATATATTCTTTCTCCGCCCTGACACGGATTAAAATGTATGATCGGAACAATATACTTTACGTTACGATGTATACATAAATTTATTTATCATGAATTCACTACCCGATCATTTAATTCGTTAGATAATTTAAACCACTAACTCACATAAAAAAATTATCTGCTTAGGTACTAGTACATTTTTTATAGAAATGTTTGCATAGAATTGCAATAGAAAATTTGCATCAAAACAGCATGTAACAGTATAATCCTTTAAAATATTTTTTTTTAAACTACTACACCTATAAGACTAGATGTAGGGCATTTCAAGAATGGCGTGAAGAAGCTCTTTCAAAGCCAGCCAAGCATTGACAACTTCTCTATCATTGTGTGTGCCCATCGGCGACAGTGAGCACCTACAATCAAACGGCCCATCTGCCTGTCTTCCATGCCTTCTAATATTAAAAAAAAGTTGGGATTTCGCAGTAGTCTCAGTATATGTGTCTGTGTTTTGTTGCGTTATATATGCGTCTTTGATATTCCGTATCCGTTTTTCCAAATTCAAAACTGCTGGTAAAACTATCAGCAGTTTTGAATTTAACAGGCAATAATAAATGTAGCAAAATTAGCTCGAATGTCGCCATCTTGTTTCTCCGTTCTTTAATCGTGCGCACGGTTAAAAGTAAATTCTCTCTAAACATATCAAATACACTTGTAATATAATTTGGACGAACTCGCCCGATTGAAGCTACACATGACTGCAATCGCGATGATGTTAATGATGACTACCGACTTTTCTAAGTGTACAATATATTACATGCATGAAACACCCACTGGCTACCTCTAGGCTAACCGCTTGTTCTTAACGTAACGAGTAAATACACCTGTGCGTTTTCCTTGCAGGAGAACCTAGAGGTGGCCAGACGGAATCAAACGCGATCACGGATACGAACGCACAACGCTACAAGGAGAATGAGCTGATGATAGATATAGAGCCGGTGCGCGTCAAAAAGACGCTATCGGCGAAGGAGAAAAGGAAGATCTTCAGAAGCAACGTTGTCCAAGTACTGACGAAGTCCACAGTAATGCCGTTCCGTTGGCTGAAAAGCTCCTACAGATGTTTCTACTGCTACGACATATTCCAAGAGTCGTCGGACCTGAAGAGTCACCAGCACGTCCATTTCGACGATCAGATCAAGGAGCAGGCGATGAGCAACTACTGGGAACCAGTAGTTTATGTGGATATATCGGAATTGTCTTGCAAACTGTGCCCCGAACCGGTGGTGGATTTATACGATTTGATAGATCATCTGATCGCGAAACACGACGTGGTCTATAACAAAGATGTCGGGATATGTATGGTTGCGTTCAAGCTGGACAACTTCAACGTCAATTGCTTGGCTTGCGGCGCTAGTTTCTACACTTTCGGACCTCTGTTGCATCACACGAACAAGGACCACAAAGGCACATCGGCCATTCTATGCGATGTGTGCGGACAGCACTTCAAAGATGCGAACTTATTGCGTTTGCACGTCAAGACGGTGCACGAGAACACGGGACTGCTCTGTCCGGAGTGCGGCGAGAAATTCGAGACGCGGGCGAAACTGAAGACGCACCAGAAGAATCTGCACAACATGGACAGAAAGTACAAATGCTTGATTTGTGCGCAGACTTTCCAAAGCCATTACAAACGATCGAGACACATGGCGTCAGAGCACAAGAATAGGCAAGAAGTCAAGTGCTTGCACTGTCCGAAAACCTTCGTGTTTCGCAGCATGATGATGACGCACCTAAGGGACACGCATTTGAAAGTGCGCAACCACATCTGTGGAATCTGCGGCTGGAAGGCGTTTAACAGCAATCGTTTGAAGAATCACATGTATAAGCACAGCGGCGAGAAGAATTTCAAGTGCGACGCGTGCGACAAGGCGTTCACTACGAAGAAGATAATGAAGGCGCATTTCGCGAGGATGCACAAGAGCGTGCACCAGCCGATGATTCCTTTCGAGAACCCGTATGTCGGGACTCTAGGGTCTTAGAAGCAAGATCTGATTACGGATAGCGTAATAACGTATGTAATGAGGTTAAGAGACATCCGGAAAAATTTTGTTTCAATCTCAAACAGCAAATAAGCTACAGTGTCAACGCCGCAGTAGTTTCGTTCAACAGTAGGATTTTATGCGTGTTATGGTTTCGATTCCCACTCAGAATCAACATATGTATGGTGGCCACGAGGTTGTATATGTTTTCATCACCATCATCAGCGTAAATCCACTGCTGGGCATAGGCCTAAGCTGAGGTGTGTAACCCGTAATACCCACACTGGGTATGCTGGTTGGAGATCGCAGAGCACGACTCTTCGCATCGCCTACTCTGCTGGGCAGATCAGGGCAATTTAGTTGTACTTATATAGACTATATGTATATTGACTGCCTCGTTGGTCGTGTTGGTTGCAAGCGCGACTTCGATCGAGAGGTTCTGGGTTCGATTCCCGGGTCGGGTACTATAAAATTTTTCTAATTTAGATTTTCTAGT
>DVPG01000020.1:0-15385 GCA_018239085.1 Yanguna spatiosa spatiosa
ACCTGCTACGTAACTTGCCACCTGACCTGATCTGTCCCTAAGTTCATTTGGCCGACAATCCATATCCATATCCACTATAATGACATACAGCAATTAAATATATTTATAATATTATAAATTATTAGAAGCTTTAAATATTATTATACATACATATCTTCACGCCATGTTCCTGACGGGGTAGGCAGAGAGCACCAGGTACCAAATATCTATATCCTTACAAACCTGTCGCGCTTTGACTATATTCATCTCTGTAAAGATAAATAGAAGGTAGTAATATTCATATGGTTAACCAACGGTTACACAGTTACGTCTTGAGAATGAAAGTATAATAATTTGGAATAAGTAACACGTTATAAAGCAATAAGGAATGCGTGGGGATTATTAAAAAATATTTAACACTTGTAAATAAAGGTTCAATTCCGTATAAAATTTCAAATTAATTATCTTTGCACGCCTGTAATGTTCTTGTGACGAATACAAGGAGGAGAGAAAGAGAGAGAACATATAAATCGCATCAAACATGTGAGATATTCTAATTAATAAAGCATTAAAATTAATTGTCAATGTATTCAAACGCGAAGGAACCCTGAACCAACAACCCAATACATCTACGTGACATGACATCATGGGTTAAAGACCCGTCAGCCTAAAAAAGTTCCGATGACCGCGCCTAATTTAGCACCACGTCATTACAGTCAATTGATTTTTTCATACAATTTATTTGGACTGTTAGTAGGTCGCCATGGCTCGGAGAATCTGGGCTTTATTACCGGGTGTAGTCCACCTGCCACAGCGGTCATTGCCATTGGCTCCTAATTTATTATCGACAGATATAGAGATGCTTCTGTCGGTCGTAGAAGCCCCTCGTTTCAAGCCCCTTCAAGCCCTAACGTTTCTTGCAATAGACCATCAGTGATACCTAAAACTTCATATATTTAAATAATTTGTTACAACATCGTCTTTAAATAGCCACCCTCACTTTAGGACCATGCAAAAACCGATTTCTTTCCTGCGAGTATTGCAATTGCATTTATTTAAATTCTCAGTAAAGATATGAAATATATACGTAAATTAATATTCTTCTTTTTCGAATCGACAGCTGATCTTATCGGTTCGCCCTGAGAGGGGCCGTTGAGAGATCAGCCATCGTGTTGAAAGGAGTAGTCGCAATATCCAGGATGCGCCGGGCTGGATGTATTTGTAGTTAATAATACATAGACTCCGCTCGGGGAGGCTCCTTTCAAGCACCCCAATTTAATATCTTATGTAAGTGACAATATAGGTGAATTAATTTAATAGTAATTCAGGTGTGTTATCACTTATACAAAATGTAATATTTCTTGCGCAATATAAATTAGCAAAAGTGTTAACGTTTGGCGGTTACTGGAGCACACAGTTCATAAAGCTCAAATGAAAGTGAAGATCTCCGAATTAGGTGACATATGCATAAGAATGCTTAATATTTAGAGCTGGCAATGCGTTGGTGACGCCTCTGGTATTGCATATCTATATTGTCAAACTATATTGCTATGTGTAACAGCTGAACTAACACACATACAAACGAAAATAAAATGTATACATACTTCCCTATATCGACAAAATGTCCTGAGGTGCCTTGTATCTTTTTAAAAGTAGGTGTAAAGGAGGGGTAGCCATATAAATCGTCTACTTGTACATCTTTGAAAGGCACTATAAAACTGTCCCAGGAGATATCGTTCTGCAAGACACTATAAGTCTTGTGAGGGCGATGTTGTTAAGCATTTAGGTTTATAAATGTGTATACAAGTAAATAAAATTCTTACGCCTTACGATATGTAGGGGGCGGTTCCGGAAATTGATATGTCTAATAGATGTATAGCTTTACAAATGATCAGCTTTCCATTTATTAGCAATCGAATTTTTAGGTAGTCAAAGATGACTCGTGTTTGTAATCTGCTACTAATAATGTTATGATCTAGGATATTTTCTTTAAATTTGCCGACAGATGAGAAAAAGACCAGAAGTACTTATGCACCAAATAAATATATTACAATGATAATATCTTGAGACAACTTCAAAAATCCCTCTTATCCTATATCAGGCGGCGACTGATAAGCTACATAGATATGTAATTTACCTGAACACCTACATATATATACAGATAATTTTACATCCAGACACCGAACAAAATAATTCTCACAACAATTGTCATGGGTGGGAATCAAACTCACGGTTACCATCTCATCAGTCAACTTTACCGCTGAACCAACAGCCCAGTCCTCCTCTACCTCCTCTCAATAATTTTCCCGTTACATAAAATCTCCATAAATATTCCCTTTCGCGTTATCTAAGAGATGACTTCATTTCCTTACTTTCCATATCCGCTGGCTTTTCCGGTCGCCGACCGGTAGCCGCACGCGACTATACCACGCCGCTTCATTGGCAAAGTTCTTCTTTGACTCCTTTAATGTCGGCGTTCACACCTTATCTTATCGCAAGGAATTTTTGTGTAAGTAGTGTAATTGTGTATTAGCGTCTATATCCATTTGGCGCTGGTTTATCTGGAATTATTATTGACGTATTTGTAGACTGATTGTAATTCGCGGCTGGCTTGTGATTAGGTGTACCGATTACGTAACGATAACAAATATTATTCTAATAATATTGTAATAATAATAATATGAGTATTGTAGCAAATATAAATATGAGTAATAAAGGTTTTTCGTTGTGTTAAAAATATTATCTTTCAAATCTACTAAGTGGAATGACGATAAGTTGGCAATAATATTGTAGCAAAGCTAAAAAAAACATAAACAAAATTTTTGGGAAGGGAAAAATATTTTCTATGACATCTGCCAATTCGAAAGATTTTAATTTTCCTGCAGTTTAAATTTGGACACACAATTCTACGATGGTTTAAATAGATTTAAAGGTTATTTTATAGCTTTGTAAAACAAACACCTCTGACACAGATAAGAAAGGAGTCGAAAAAAAAATCGAAACTGCTTACTATTCGCCTTCCGGCTAGCAACACTGACCTATAGGAACATTCCGCTTGTATTTTGGTACCGCATGGCCGGTAGCGCGAGGTCAACGAACAGATTTCAGTGTTTTCAGTTGTTCAACAAATTGTGCTAACCAGGGCCACTGAACTGTTCTGATCGTGTAAGAACCAGATCACATTGTTCTTACTTGTTTATTTTATGTCAATAGTGGATCCTTGGAAAAAATACTTGTCAAACTGATGAAATTGATGACGGGCGGAGTTTACACGCGTTTCTTGGGTATCACTTTGTATGGTATTCAGATGGAACATGTTTTAGATCAGGAACCTATTCATAGTAATCGAAAGTATGAATGGTCAAATAATAGAATCGGTAAGCCATATTGTTATAATTCAAATGTGGAAATGCAATCAGTGTAGTATGGCAATCCTTACGAGTAAAAAACTCTTCTGAACCGTTAGAATTGAATTACGAAGTCATATATTTGTAAAGAATTACTAGAAGATAGTCTAAATACGACAGCTCCCCTGTTCCTATGGTAGGTACCTGGACGTTGACCTCGCCGACTATTTATCAAATGTTATGACGTCCGACGCTATCAACATTCCTACAGATTAGGGCTGCTATATAAAGTTTTTTAAATATAGGGTAACACTCACGTACAAGAGAATAGATAGTTTCTTTCTTCCGAGCTACCCAACTGACGTCTGTCAGCAGCCGTTACAAAATAACTGCAACAATGTTTGACGTACTTTAAGTGTCAATTATGCCTACTAATTGTAATTAAAGAAAATATTTTAAATAATAGTCTGAACATACAAATAAATTGCTCTCTAAATTGTTACCAACCAGCATTCGTAAATAGTAATTTTAAAAATATTCTATTACTTAGTTTTGTACAGCCTGTTCGAAAATCTTGTGAGTGACAACCCTAATATCCTTAAAGTCGGTATGCGGAAGGTTGAAAAGATTTTTCTCTCACCCAATTTTCTATGCGAACAGCTATCTTGGGCTTTCATTCTTAGTTAATTTATTTTTAACGCACTCTCAAATACTATTTTTGTTTTTATCGGCTATTTTACGGTTCCGCTCCAGATTATTTTTACGATAACGCTTCAAGACAATTATATTGCAATAACTAGTCGTATACCACGGTTTTAGATGGGTGTCTAATTTTTTTATATGGTAAAGGAGATCCCCTTCGAAACAATGTATCACATGCTGTTTATAACGCTGGAATTGTTTAACAAGCTTATTTCACGCAGTTGACAATACGTT
Source organism: Yanguna spatiosa spatiosa (assembly GCA_018239085.1). Taxonomy (NCBI): domain Eukaryota; kingdom Metazoa; phylum Arthropoda; class Insecta; order Lepidoptera; family Hesperiidae; genus Yanguna; species Yanguna spatiosa. The sequence goes on from DVPG01000020.1 coordinate 4,263, forward strand.
CTAAGGAGTAACTTGATTATCAGTCTACACGCAATTATTTCAATGTTGCATGTTTAAGCATATTATTTTACTACTACTTTTTCTGCGTGCGTGTATGAAGAGGATGATGAATATACATATGTACATTGACGAAGCGCGACAGGTTTGTAAGGATAGAGATATTTGGCACTCGGTGCTCTCTGCCTACCCCGTCAGGGATATGGCATGAAGATATGTATGTATGTAGCAATAGCGTTCTTTTATTTCCTGCATGTGTATTTTTTTCATTCGCGAAGGACGCTGCAGGGTTGGGATGAATTCGATACGCAAGCTCATACAACACATTTTTCTCATAAATTATTGCGACATCGTTTAACATTTTACTATATTCAATTGAACAGTCACATGATGAAATTGATCAAAATGGCAATGTAAGAAGATTCACCGAATTATATCAATTGATAGAAAGAAAAGACAATCAGAAGCGTAACGAAGCCCTTGTGTTTCCAAAAAGTAGGTATTTAAAAGAAATTAAAGCGTAAATCGCAGATGGCATAGTGGGGCACGCGAGTTCTCTTACTGTATTGCTTACACAAGATAACGTTTTAACTATTATTGAAGAATTTGTCAGACAGTATTATTGTGTTATTATATTTCCTATTATCTTAATGACTGCCTTGTTGGCCGTGTTGGTTGCAAGCGCAACTGCGATCAAGAGGTCCTAGGTTCAAATCCCAGGTCGGGTACTATTATATTTTTCTAATAGGGGCTCGGAGTCTGGATTTGTGCCGAATATAGGTATGGCAAAAGGTTCACCATCTATTCCATAATAGAATTTAAACGTAACTGGTGAAACGTGGGAGTGTACCACACTCCTCTGCCTACCTCTTCGGGGATTACAGGCGTGATGTTACGTTTTTCTTACTTGTCTAGCCATTCGTCACATTGGCCACCGGTTGCTATCACTTCACAGCCCCATTCGATTGAATCTTTCTATAGGTCAATTGTTGCTCCGATTATTGGTCTTCTATCCATCCATTGGATTCTATCCATCATCACATGTCTCCATGGTACCAAGAAAGGGGACGATCCTGTATGATTTTTTTCACCAGGATAACCATTTTTCTACATTGAGATTAGAAGAGATAATTAGTCATTTCAGTCAGTTGGGTATAAATTGACTAAAATCTAATAGTATTGTTAAACAAAATTTGCATTTTATGAATAACTATCACTTGCTGTAACAATAAAGGCAAAGATTTTGAGGAAAACAGCACACTTTAAAATTCTCCTTAATGTTCTCGAAGGCGGGGGAAACCTGGCAACGCGCGCTTGGCCAGCGTGGGAGACTACGGCCGTAGCCCCACCCTGCTGGCCATGACGATGATGATGTTGATGACGATGATTGTCAAATATTTATTACCTTTTGAGTTCATTAGACAATACAGTCTTAACCCTTTCATTAACATATCGGCTTAACCCTTAACATATCGGCTCCTGCTGCACTGGCGAGAAGTGCCAGAGCTGATATATCGTGAAATTCGACCGGTTATTCTCGCTCAGGCACTAAAAGGGTTAATAATCCAGCAGGAAACAACCTCAAGAGCCGAACATTGACCTCTCCGCGTATCACATACAAAGTTGCGTATGATGGGCGAATGACAATAAAGAATATCAGCCGATACGATATGCACAATACAGGGAATGATAAGAGCGTTTGCGAAGAATTTGTCAATCACTGACTTATCAAATAAGCAACATGATAAGGTTGTATTGATAATCTGTTGCAGGAGTCGAATAATGTGCAAACAATTCCGTAGCGTAAGCCAAAAGAAAAGAGTGTTGAATGGAGAAGAAGCAGGTCAGGACTATAAGGATAGAAATATTTGGCACTTGGTACTCTCTGCCTACCGCGTAAGGACCTGGCGTGATGATATAATAATAAACTTATTAAATTCTACAGCTACGACAGCACCTGTTAATGTTCAGTACAAAATTAATATAGTAGGTACATAAGTTCAGCTTTATCTTAAAGCACTATTAAGATATTTTTTAACTCGGTGGTCGAATGGTTTGTAAGCGCGACTGCCGATCGAGAGGACCTGGATTCAAATCCTGGGTCGGGTACTATACCATTTTTCTAAGTTAGACTTTCTAATATTCGGAATCTGGATTTTTGCACGGTGCATGGCAATAGGCTCACCACCTACTCCATGATGGAAACGAAACTGGTGAAACATGAGGGTGTACTACACCCCTCTACCTACTTTTTCGGGGATTATAAGCGTGATATTACGTAAGTACTATCTGGACTCACCAATTTTTAATATTTAGGAGTTCGTATAAGATAATTTAATACATTAATTTTGGATAGATTAATGATTGTAGGAATTAAACGCGCGTTCGTGGAGGTATCAGAAAAGATAAACGTAACGTTGGCCGCATACTTTATATACTAGTTTTATATACTTTATGTAATGTATGCAATATTTTTTATATAATAGTTCTTAATTTGTCAGTTATTGTTTTGTAATTACTCCATTTACTTTTAATGTTTGTCTCGCATATTGAAAATCACTCGTCGTTGTATTAACTTAGTAATTTGATTCTTTTTATTCTTCCTATGGTATTCAAATAACTGCACCTGCTCGCCGGTCTGAACTATTCGCCAAAGGGTAGCACTGAAAATCAGCGGCAGTGACACTTCGCTGCCAAGGCTGAGTGCGCCCTTTTTCGTCTAGCCTGTCACCAGTTTTCTTAGTATTTATATTTATGATAATTTTGTACTGTAGTTTGTATTTTTTTTTTCTATCTTATTTTATCTCTTATTGTGTGATGATTTATGTAGGTTAGACAAAATAAACGTTATTCTATTCTCTTATATTCTATTCTAATTGTTCACTAATTAAAACGCCAACATTATTTAACACATAACTCATTTATCTAAGACAATAATATCCCTCGTTTTAATCAGTCCATTATTAGCCAAAATGTGACAAAACCGACGAGTGCAAAGGCGAACGAAGCGAGCAACAAAGATCTTACTTAAAAAAAGCCCGGCCTAAGAGCCATATTTGCGCTCGTTCGATAGTCCGTCTCCGGTGCGCTAAGAGCCTATACAAATAACTCATTTGAGACACTTAAGCCATCACTAGACGCACAAAAACTGTGAACAAATTTGGATATGATCAGAGGGCTGTTGAGACGTGTAAAATAGCGCGTTAGAAAGCGTTAGAGCGCCGCGCCTCCTCAAACAGGCGTTAGCACCTCCTCTGGCTGACACTAACGTGCGCCCACATGAACACATACACAATTCGCCTTAATTAACGTTACAAATCCGCGATTAAATAAACACATGAAACAATTCATTAACAATAAATGCAACAATTCGATGACATTACACTTAAATACATACAAAGGGTTTCCGTTGTTTTAATTCGCTATTATTGTAAATATTTTCCTCCCTTAATATGGTTGTTCCGTGTTGTAGGTACATCTAGTTTGGTGGGTCGTGCTGTATCGACATTGGTAAATTAAAATGTAAGAAAGTGGTACTATCAATTGTATGTAGTATGCGTCGCGTCATTCAAACTTTAAATATTAAATGAAATTATCTAAATGTATAGCAACAGTTTCACAACAATGCGGCGTGCGGCGCGCGGCGTGCGGCGCGCGCCTAATTATATTTGTGTTGTAATTAGCGTCGGTGCGACCAAGTTTCCTCCACCGTGGTCGTGTTATTGTTTGCCTCGCTGATGGCAACAACGAGGAAAATTACAATACACGACCACACTGCTCTGCCACTGGTCCTCCGCCATCTCTCATGTTTACTGCAAGTGTTATTTTAATTGGATCTTCTGCGCCGAATGTTCTGTAAATATATCCCTCGATATATATAACTTAAATATTTCATCAGGCTTTTTATACTAATGTCTGAGTAGTTTTTTTAAATATGTTTTAATCTTTAAAAATAACACATTTATTTTGAGTACTGTGTCAACGTAACGTAACATCACGCCTGTAATCTCCGAAGAGCTAGGCAAAGGAGTGCAGCACACTCCCACGTTTCCCCAGTTACGTTAACGTTCCATTGTGTACTGTGTGAGTAAAGTAAAATTATAATAACTAGATAAATATATTAATACAATGCTACATATGGTAGGCCGGCCGTAGGAACACTAGTGGGATACTGGCAACAAAGTAGACTAGGCCGTCATAGACGAATGCGGAAAAGGAAGAGGACTAAGATGAAGCCACTGGTAATGAATGAAAGATCTGATGCTAGTTCCGTGATAGGGAACAACCGATGCAGACACCGAAACAATTATACCTACTTACGAGTAATAGTTTTGATGCGAAAGGTGAAAAATATGGGCATATACCATCCCATATAACCGTAACCAATAGTAGGTTTGTGTGCTGATACAAAATATAAAATTATTTCCTTAAAACCTACCTGATATTAGTATATGTATATTACATATGTATGTCGGGTTTAAAGAACTTCTTTTCTTATAATGAGATAATAATTTTTCACTTATAATGAGATACAAAGATTTGTACTTAATTATAATTATGTGCATACTTTACTGTTGTCTCTGGGCTGCTACGACAGTATACTTTTTATTTATAATATATTCGTGTTTAGGTGTTTGGCAAGTTAATTTTATACACACTTAAAGTTTTACATTCTTTTATGTAGTTTGGCAACTGTTTTATATATCTACTCCTTCAAACAAAACGGATTTCTTTCCATACGGCTTTCTCACTTAAGATAATTGGATTTTATTTTTGTTTCTTAGTTGATGACCCGTTACTTTCCTGTACAATTGTAAATTTGATTTTATTAAACTAGTACTTATGTTTCTAATAAGTACAGAAGTGAAGTATACATATCTATATGTAGGTATGTATCCTATATATTTGTTTATATATATTTACTTGTTATACTTTCACCAGCGTGATATAAACCCCTACTACATGCTCTTACCATCACCCAGGGTTGACTGGGAGAGAATGCCATTAGGCATTAGTACGCCCTTGTACCCCTTCGTTTAAGGTGGTGCGCAATATAAATAAATAATATGTCACTGCTTTTTGTTAACTGACCCTAGGGTTTGGGTTTTAATAAGTCCTATAAAGTACAGAACGTATGAGACTACACCGGCTAGGCTGCAGAGCCTTGTGCATTAACAATAAGCGAGGAATTAGTCATACTGTCCGATGAAAAGTTCGTGCAGCTTCTAATATTTAGGTTTATGGTTCGGAGAGATCGGGATGTTGTAGAAATATCGTTAATATCAATGAAAATATCAATCACTTCTGACAATACGGCGGATAGTGTAAATCGGTTTCAATACGTTTTAACACACCCTCGAAAGCATTGTCTAGCCATTTTCGAGCCTAATCGCAGATAACTGGGTTTTCTTCGGGCATGTTTTTTGTCAATATACAATGCGAATGTCGATGGACGCAGGTGCCGAGGGAGGCCAACGCTCACCTATCTTGACCAAATAGGTCCAGTTCTGACTGATGGGGGAGTTAAAAGTCTCCCAAACCGGCGTGCTTGTATGAAGAGTGTGATGAATGTAGAAGAAGCATGGCAGCTACAGAGCTGCCATATAAGGATAGAGATATTTGTAGCTCCGTGCTTTCTACCTACACCGTGAGGGTCCTGACGTGAGGATATGTATGTATGTTTTTGTCAGTCAAATACATGATTAGTTTGTATTGGCGCGCGGTGGGCGGTTCCAGGCGCCAAATTTCAAATGATTTTCACGAATGCGTAAATACACAATATCCCGTTCATTTTTTAATCTGTGGATAAAAAGTAGTTTAAAATTTTCGCCCAATCTATCCGCGAGACGGATTTGAAATTAGCTAGTCGGTTACCATATCATTTCCATCCACTTATTGTATTATTGAAGAAATAAATGTGTCATCACCACACTTTGTATTTAGTTGTGCGCCGACATTTATGGACGGTTGCGCAAGCCTTCGTATTTTCGGTGGTAATGTGTATTGCGCTCGCATTTGGCCTGTTATCAGCTTCTCAATTAGTACCGCGCGTGCACACATGCAGACAACATATCCACACATGGACGCGTACACACACACACACGTCGTGTAATGTTGCGAGGTCGCTCTATACGTTTTTATTTATAAAAATAGCAGTAGGTATCTGCCCCGCACCAGAACCAACAGAGACGACACCGCTGTTTATTCGACTCCCATTTCGGTTTTCGGCTTCGCTGCTTGATCGTTCTATACTCACACACACATACACATACATACATAATTTGGCTCATGCGCTTGCTTGTGTGGGTGCAGTCAGTACAAACGGAATCTCGAGCGCTCGTAAATTGAATCAGGATATACCATTTTAAATTCGGCTCAGGTGATATCCGAGACATTCTGTCGTTCAACATCTCTGCTTAAATGTTATGTTGGTGCAAAACAACTTTGTTAAGGTGGCGTGCACATTTATTATAGATATACGGAAACTCGTTTGTAATATCGTACTGTGAGTGATACAGTATCGTTAAGATCACGAGAAGTATACAATCTAGTCAAAGTTTACGCGAGCGCCGCGCGCGGTTTTGTTAGTAGAACCTTAAAACAATCTCGCCATACGTGTGCAGGGTAGGTAGATAGAGTAAGCATGTACGTCAAGAATACTGCGATTTACGAGTTGTTTCATGGCACGCGTTTTATGCCGCTTCGTATTGCGAGCAATTCACGACCAGCTCGGTGCGGCGTTCGCTTTGAGCGACAACTACTTTTAGCGCTCATACTTCAGTTATGTGTTAACCATACGCGTGAGAAAACACTATGAATCGACGTCCATTGCTAACACTAGTTATGACTGGCAGCCTTAACTCGGCGGCTTAGAAAGTATTATTGTTTCACTACCTATGTATGTCGAAATTATAAATAGATTCGTTTTATTATTGGACTGCCTTTACATCAGCAGCCCATTACATGATGGTACGTCGTTGCGAAGAAATTACAAAATAAGTTTTCCTCTAAAACGCTTAATAGCTACCTACTTCTGATATTCCTAATGGGCTGCATATATATTTCACAGGTAGAATTACAACATCAGACTGCTAAATTTTCAGCCGCGTGAGCGTTTGAAGTAACAACGCTATACTTTGCTTGCTTTAAGATTTCTCCAAACTCCTCCAGACATTGGTACCTAACTAATATCTTCAAAACTTTCCGTTGAGAATGTTCTTTTCTTAAAGCAGTAATGCAATCACGAAGAAAGAACACATTTTGGATCGTTGTCAGATTGAGAGGACAGCGTATTTAATTTTTTCTACACTTGGCCCGACCTGAGATACCTAGCAGATATTTATGAGAGCAGGCTTAAAGGAATGCTCAGTGAACAAATCATGAGTGAATCTCTATTAGAAATCCGGAAGTTCCATAACTAAATAGAGACGAGATCAACGATAATTTTGCTTCGGAACTAAATACAGTCTGCGGAGGACAGATATTGAGTATATGTATGAACTTTATGGTAAAATGCTATAACCGTGGCGTTTATTGAAAGTGCAGGCGGCTGAGGGCGACAGACATTGTGAGCGTACACGTTGCCCTAGTTGCACGTGTCGGCACAAACATTTGCATGTGTGCGTATGTTTCTGCGAACGAGTAATGGCAGTGCCTACTTCCTGCGCGCGCGACACTTAACCCAGTAACGGCCAGCACGTACCGATCTGTACCTACTGAACTATAGGCGCTCGGCCGCCGCTAACAAAACAATGCCTTGTTTGACGATCCGAGCATTAATTTATAGCCGCTCTCTAAACGGAACTACAAACAGACCCTCGACAGGATCGCTTCAACAAACACTCTCCGGGGTCGCGCCGGCTTTTTGCTCGCTCGGAAACTGCGGCGGAACTGTGTAAAAACGAGCTTGTTTGCGAGGGTCCTCGTTACCGTCGACGTATCGCTAAACCTTGTCATTTCAACACATCGACGATTCAGAACGCCTCTGAAATTATACCAGCCGGTGCACACTTATCCTGTACCTAACTTAAACGGGTGTAGTTTAAATCGCGTCGATACCATGTTACCTAATGTGCAAGGGTCACGACCTAACGCGACAATGCCGGTTATTCGGGATAGGCAACTAATTGTAAATTGGAGTAATCATTATGAAATTAAACACGAAGTACCGTTGTAGCGACACTTGACGTGGTTATTGAAAACTAATTGATATTTAACGAAACGAGCGCTCCCCGACCGCAAAGACCACTGTCCTCTATGTGTCGCTCCTTTGATGGTCCAATACGACATAATAGCAATACTTGGGTTGTTCATTGAATTTCGAAGTAAAACTTCATACTAGCAACGGGCATGTGTTCAAGCATATTCGATCCTTTAATTACGAATGTCCAGGGAGGTCACAAATTTAGGACAAGTTAAGAAAGGAATATACTCACTAGTTAATGTAAAGCATACAGGAAGTTAAGGAACTTATACTCAATAGTTAATTTAAGGCAAACAGGATGAAAGTAGCCCCAAAATGTAAAATAGTCCCCGAAAATAATATATACATAGGTACTTAGTAGTGCAGACTTACAAATACAACAAGGAATATTTTACTAGTGTAACGACAAGTGAGCGAGCGATAAGAAACGCACATAAAATAATAGCTAATGTGATTAACATTGGAGCTTGCTTATTGTCTTTGCATGTTTATAAATATTCATCAAAAATGGAAGTGTCGTTATCGAACAGGAATATTAAACATCTGACACCGGTTTGTGGCGACGAACCGCGAGCGGCGGAACAGTCTACACCACCTACTGCGGAATTTAATTGGGAAAATTAAAAACCTACATAACATAGAGAAATATAATATGATCATGCATACGAGACATTACCCAACGACAGCGCGGCGAACCGAAAAGGCATAATAGTTTCTTAATGCATCACAGCTATGTGATGTGTGATAAATTTAACAGTTTTGAAAGATAACGCAATCAAAGATTCAAAAAGAATTGGCTTGTTCATTCTATGATCAATGCGTCGAAGTGCTTAGCCTGGCCTTTATGAGCTCGATCCCCACCCAAATCAAATATTTGAGTGATCCGAACTAGTGTTTGTTTTGTATCGAGGCGCAAGATTATCTATAATGTAGCATAACGTAACATCACGCGCGTATTCCTCTAGAGAGGCAGAGGAATGTTGAACACTCCCACGTTTCACCAGTTAAGTTTACGTCCCTCTATGAAGGCAGTGAGCCTAGTGCCATACACCAAGCACGAAACCAACACCGAGCCACTGCTGAACAAGATTATCTATATATCGCCCTGAGTAGGTACATATTTAGAAATGTATTTACATAATGTACGTTTATCAGCTCTCTACCTGTTATAGTATTGGATCTGCCTAGTTTGGAATTAAATGGTCGTGTGTTAATAGGCCCAAGATATTATCTTTATCATTTCACTTGATCAATGTTGACTGTTTCATTGATCGAGTGGTTGCAAGCGCAAATGCTAATGGAGAGGTCCTGGGTTCAAATCACGGGTCAAGTGCTATTGATTTTTTCTGGCTTAGAATTTCTACTTGAATGTTCTAGTAGTGGCTCGGAGTTTGGATTTTGTGCCCGGTGGATGGCTATAGGCTCACCACTTACTTCAATGTGGAATGGAAACTTAACTGGTAACACGTGAGAATGCACTCCTTTGCCTACCTCATCGGGGATTACGGGTGTGATGTTACGTTCATTTCTAATAAACCAATTTTTAACATTGCATATCAATCTAACGCCCTAATTTAAATATTCACACTAAAATACAGTTCATACGTTTTTTTAATGTCATGTCTATTACATTATTCTTCATTAAATTATAATATTTATAATTTCTTACGACCACAGTCATTGTTACGTTAAACGTGCCCTATCTGCGACTAACGAAGTCTCCTGTCACGATAGCTGTGTTATCGAGCGACCGAAGAGAATTCGTTTTATTGAAAGACGAAAATCCACGCGGCGTAACAGTCACAACATGAAATATAATAGTCGAATAGTACAATTAACATACTGAAGTGCTTCAGACAATGGATTTGAATGGAAAACTACTACAAGAGATTGTTGCAGAAGCACGTGACATAGTGGAATGCGTTGTGTGCTTAGCGCACGTACGGCGCCGCGGCAGTCCCGGCCACAGAGACGCCGGTTACGCACATATAACAATAATAAATATCTTGGGACATCTTGACTGCCTCGTTGGTCATGTTGGTTGCAAGCGCGTCTGTCCATCGAGGGGTCTAATTTTTCTAATTTAGATTTCCTAGTAGTGGCTCGGAGTCTGGATTTGTGCCCGATATATGGCAATAGGCTCACCCCCTATCCATAGTGGGACGTAAACGTAAATGGCGAAACGTGGGAGTGTACTACACTCCTCTGTCAACCTGTTCGGGGATTATAGGCCTAATGTTTATCTTGGAACATTGACTTGTTTCACACTACTGCTTCAAAATTGAAGAGACCTAGCATGTCACTTTTTCAATAACCCCAGAACAAAATTTCTCGAATATATCAAAACCGTACTATAATTTATCACCTTCTTTGGCCACTGCCTGGTAATATATATATCTGTCCATATCATGTATATCTGCGAAAACTTTTTGGTACTTTTGTTAAACTTTCTTGTGGTATTATACCGCAGCTACTCTTAACACATTTGAGGATGTAAAGCACTTAAGTCCTGTTGAGATTGGAAATGTACAACTATGACGACACTGGTTTACCGGCACGAATTGATTATTTAAACATGAACCGATACACATTCTTAAATGAGTGCGTTTCAACGATGAGTGGGTACCGCGCGCTGTCAAAAGCGACTCCGATTGAAGATCTGATAAGGCAGCGAGCGTTGGTTCGTCGAGCGAGCCAGCCAGCGAGGCAGCCAACGAGCCATCCCACGATCCATTGGGCAATCTCATATCTAATCGCTCAACAGAGCGCATGCAATCTTCAAGATTAATGGAATAGCCTTATAAAACGGTAAATCATTTTGTAAGCCTATTCCACCAAACAATATTTCACAGTATTATATCGCAGCGATGCAAAGAAACTATATTAACGATGATTACTTTGGTGGTTTTATTAATTACGTTAT
>DVPG01000021.1:0-15345 GCA_018239085.1 Yanguna spatiosa spatiosa
GGCGCACACAAACGCAAACGCATTCCCTAGCACACATTTACAAATACAGTTGATTAGTTTGACCTTTTATTTTAGGGGCTTTTCAAAAGTAATTTAGGATATAGAGGTTTTTTTTACTTAAACTGTTACTTTGTTAGTAAGAAAAAGGTGGCAGCTGAATTTATTGTAAGTTAATATAGTAAAATATGTTGTTTCATTGTAAATACCAGACGACTGGTCCCTCTATCACGCTATTTCGTACTGGAATTTCACGCGATCCAGTAATCAATGTGTTTTTCCTAAATCGTCTATTTTACAAAAAATCTATTCTCGGTTTTTACATCAGCGGTCTAAATTGGGGTGGTGGGTGGGTGATTGAGTGATTTTTCAAATTGCTTATCATGACGGAATCTTTGTTATATTTCTGTAGGTATACATTAAATACTTACTGCGTGCAAACTTTTATTTCTGTGATAACTAGACTGCCTCATTGGTTGTGTTAGTTGTAAGCGCGACTGCCGATCGAGAGGACCTGGGTTCAAATTCTGGGTCGGGTACTATTGGAATTTTGTAACTTAGATTTTTTAGTAGTGGCTTGGATTCTGGATTTGTGCCTGGTGTGTGACAATAGACTCACCACCAATTTCATAATGGCACGTAAATATAATTGGTGAAACGTGGGAGTGTACTACATTCCTCTGCCTACCTCTTCGGGTATTACAGGCGTGATGTTACTTATGCTACATAAGTAAAAGAAAAGGTATTATTTTGCAAGAGATATTTTACGTAGTAATATATGATAAATAACTTATATGTCCCCATTAAGCGTTTCGTGAGTATATATGAACATGTACTAAATATTCTTTGCTGCAACCTCGCTACTATCGCCAAGAGCTCATAAAGAAGGACATCGGGTAGGGACGAAACTAGTAGTGCTATCCCGAAAAACATACAGGAGTGAAACGGATACGTCATTTCGTTTCATTCAGCTATTCGCTTTAAATATAGTGTGGGGTAGTGATCGGTACTTTTAACCGCACTACTAAACACAGTTAATTAAGGGTCGTACAACCACACGAAATTACGACCTTACTATTTTTATTGTTAATAATATATGGACGCAAAATTGTTTTTAATGGTTTATTAGTTTGTCTTAATTCACGCAGCATCGACGTGACTTTCATGCATGAAGACAATTTATGGGCTGCAGGACTTCTAGCCTGGTAAAACTGCGCAGTTCCTGTGGGCTTCGTATTAAAGATAGTATCGTTGAACTAATGTTGTTTCAAAGTATCAAGACAGCTTGAACCTTGGAAATGTTCACGGATTACTGAGAATAACTTTTTACATCATCTCCTTAAAGAGAGAATTAGGGGATGAAAGACTGTAAAATATTTATTTAGGTTTCCAGGCGAACAAAAAATATGTGGCGGCTAATTACTAGCGATTAGTAAATAGTACTAAATTAGCGTTTTTGAAGATGCAATATAACATTTTATCATTTTCTGCTCTCACGAAAGTAGACTAGAAAAAATGAAGTAATTACATTTTGTAATTGATATCTAATCCCTATTTTCTTTAAAAAAACGGAATATTACACCTTTAATCCCTGAAAAGGTTGGCAGAGGAATGTAGTACACTCCCACGTTTCACCAGCTACGTTTACGTCCCACTACGGACTAGGTGGTGATCCTGTTGCTATACACCGGGCATGAATCCAGATTCCGAACCATTACTAAAATGTTTACAAGAAAATATAAGTTAGAACAATGTTATAGTAGCCGACCCGGGATTTGAACCTAAGGACCGCTCAACCGGCAGTCGCGCTTACCCGACCAACGAGGCAGTTAGTTCCTTTTATAAATCTCGATTACCTCTGCTTCTGAATTTAATGACGTTTTAATAGTGAAATCAAGTCTTAACGATCACCCTTATATTTGATTCGTGTAATTAAAAATCTATTAATACTAGTATCTACTATGTATTTACTAACTACGGTCAAATTTTCATAAGTTCTGTTACGCTAACATAGTTTAAATAATTATCCGGAATTGTTGTTGGTTGGAAATGTTGGTTCAAGCGCGACTGCCGATAGAGAGTTCCTGAGTTCAAATCTCGGGTCGGGTATTATTGGATTTTTATAACATACCTACATAGATTTTCTAGTGGAAATTTTTACTAGTGGCTCGGAGTCTTAATTGTGCTCGGTGTATAGCAATAGGCTAACCACCTATTCCATAATGGGACATAAACGTAACTGGTGAAACGTCGGAGTGTATTGTACTCCCGTGCCTACCTCCTTGGGTATTATAAGCGTGATATTACGTAATATATTTAAGCAATAATAATAAAATGAATGCTTTTATAATAAATATTGGTGAGAAATATATAAACAAGGCTAAATATTTGCACGATTTTCCCCACAGTTCCGTGCAGAGAACGGTAGAGAGATCTAAGCTCTCAGCCATAAGCGGGATCAAAATGTGTTAATTGGTTAAAGCGTTGTGTATGGGGAATACACGTATGTATATATGTATGTATGGAAAATGTATGTCATTTGCGTTTCGCAACTGTTCTATGTAATACTTTTTGCGAACTTCAATGGCAGTTTATTAACATAGTAGTCATATACGAGTACGTAAAATTTTCCTTTAATAATCCCGCCGCATTGTGAAATCTTTCCGTTTCGGGGCGGAGTAAGAATATATTCCCCAACCCTGTGCCGAGAAACAGGGTGTCCTAAGAGGCGACTAAACCCGGCGCTGGCAGATCGCGGTATGGCGCGGCCTAGACGCAGCTAAACCCAGGCCCACCCGTGATCCCTGGCCACCGGTGGGCAGCAGCGTAGGTGGTGCGAGAAGCTGTGCTCTGCGATCCCCAACTTGCATGCCCAGCGTGAGGATTATGGGCATAACCCCTCAGGGGAGGTCTATGTCCAACAGTGGACTGCAATAGGCTGATGATTATTATAGTGAAATCATTATTAAACTTTACATTTCCTTCGTTAATGTTAATTTCCAAAAATGTTAAGTATTAGCTTCAATTGCCGCGAATCGAATTTAAACATCGTAATTATAGATTTTTCTTGTTATCAAATAACTCAACATAATTTACGTGTTATTTCCTTATTGAATATACATTACGTTAGTCATAATATATACTTTATTTAGTATATACGTAATTCCATAACAGTCGTGAACAGAAAGCGTTTCGGACATATTTATCACTATGAGCTCTCTACCTACACTGCAAAAGACCCGGCGTAACGATCTAATAACAAGATAGTTTACATTTTTCTGTAATTCAATGGACTAAAAGTAAGGGAAGGACTAAGCTAAGGCATGATGATATCATAACTTTTTAACACTCGGTTACATAAAGTAAAACTCTTTTCATTCTCTTTCTCGTAAATCGGTGAAGTTATTTAACACGTAGATCGCGTCGCCTCTGAAACGTTACGTTACGATCCGTGCCAACGTGTCGCGTGTCGAACGTTTTCGATGTCCCGAAAAGTTCGTTCGTGTCATTGCCTAGAAATTTGTGTACCGTGTTTTTTCATTAACTCTCGCTAAATAAAAATCCGTTCGCGTTGTTTTAATAAAATATCCGATTATAATTTTGAATATGCCACTTATCTAATCGCTGTGTACGTGCGAGTTATATACAAAATGGTTTGTTTTATATGGTTTTGCTGTTTTTATATACGTTTAGGTCTGCCGCGTTGGTCAAACGCGGGCTGCCAAACTCCATGCGCTTCAGAAAAATGAATGGAGAACTCTTGTGCAAGTTTCTTCACCATGTTTTCGTTCACTGTTATCACATCATCATCATCATCACGTTAGCCTGTTCCTTTCCACTGCTGGACATATGCCTTTCCCAAGGTGTGCCACAACACTCGGTCCTCCGCAGATCTCATCCAGCCTCTACCACACGCCTTCTTAAGATCATCGTTCCAACGGACCGAGGGCGCTACACAGTGCGCCTGCCAGTTCGTGGTGTCCATTCTAGAACTCGTTTGTCCCAACGGCCGTCGGTTCTGCGACATATGTGACCAGCCCACTGCCACTTCAACGTGCTAATCCTTTGAGCTATGTCGGTTACTCTGGTTCTTTGTTCTGTGCGTCTTGCCAGTTATGACATACGCTGCCGAAACGTGGTCGCTGACATTGGGATTAGTCCACAAACTGAAAGTAGCTCAACGTGCTATGGAACGAGCTATGCTCGGCGTTTCTCTGCGGGATCTCTACATATTTATATCGCACATTGAAAATTAGATGCACAAAAAGCCAATGTCAATTGTACATTCTGCATTACATCAGTGATGCAAAATATTTAAGAAGATCAATTGGATTATACTGTAGAAGCCCGCGGAATGTCGCCATTACTTACATGAATTATGCATACCAACTTGAGGTTGAGAGGAAATATTGTATGCGCAATGGAAATATGAGCGTTGCCCGTTGAGAGAGAAAACTGGTTTGATTTTCCAAATGGTCGCATTATCGATACACGACTATCATAATCCAATATCGTTACCAATAATCGATTCACTTTCGCCCGTTCGATCCTTATCGCAAAACCGACCGGTCGAGTTACTCAATCATGCTGTTTCCTTCCAAGTTCCTGCTCCTTGAGAGATAACTCCACCGATTCACGAGACACACATTTTTTTACATAAATTGAGAAGGAATGCGCCCCTGATCTTGTGTGGATTGCATTTCATTCACCGCTAGCGCTGAAGTTGAACCTAGACTGCTCGCATCCTTGAAAACAAGTTACAATTAAACGTGAGGCATACAAAATTTTATGATTAAAAAGATACACACGATTATTGCCACAGGAAACTACATCAGGATAATATTACTGTTATTATGAATAGCAGCTCTTGCGGCTGCTTTATAGACCACATCACGATAACGAATAACGAGCGTTCAGTTCGCAGACATACAGTTGTAAAACTTTTAACTAGTTTATGCTTGAACGTGGTGGTTGCTTTTATTCAGTGCATCGTAAACATGACCAGATCATGTGATGATGGCACTTAAAACGTCAATCTATAATAAATTCGTAATCCTATTGGTTAGTTTTTGACCAATTTAACTCAATAACCAGCAATACTTTCTATTGTTACACTAATGTAATAAGTACATGCGGTCAAAATTGTTACAAAGTAATTTTATTGCCAATACTTTAGTAGTTTCACCACAAGAAATGCAATCTCAGATAAACGTCACGTACATACCCGGCACCCAATGAAGAAAAAACAAAATTATTTAATGAATTACATTATGATAATATCTGAAGTCAAGTTGAAAACATCGAGTAAGTAGGGACAAGAAAGCCAATATTATCCACTCAGCGGTTGAAGAATTTCCTTAAAATTTGCTACGGGCGAGACTTCGACGTCAAACAGGTGCCCTTTTAAGTGAAATTGTCCGCCCACCGTCTCATCTTGTGCAGTTATAACTAACATAGTGAAGAACATTTACTTCCTACTTGTTAACCTATTATAGAACAGTAAAGGTGATGTTTAGGCCATGGTGTTAGAAGAATTTACACTTGTATATCACGTTCAAGATTTTTCACAAAAAACATTTATTTATTTATCTCAAAAATTGCAAAGTGAAGAAGATCAGATTTAATTTTGAAGACAAATTAATCAGGCGGTTTTTTCGAGGATTTCGTTTGCTCACTCACGTGAAATTGAATTTGGATTTTCACACTTGAAATTGAATCTTCAAATCTTAGTGAGTCCAAATGGAAAAAAGAGCTAGAGGCAATCCAGCCGGATTTCCCACAGTATCGGGAACAGTTGACGAGCGCGGAGCATTCATCAATTTGAGCGATAGCACAAGAGGGACACGGATACGTAATGCACTGATAGTACCGTTCCATGCCAGTGATCTGCTTAGGGAACAGTTGCCGCACAAGGAAATAAATTGTTAGAAAACGCTCCGTGTCCATCTGTTTGCTAATAAAATTACCGATATAACAATTAATATACAGTTTTATAGCGGTAATATGTACATACTTCATGATTAAATTATTTTAAAGCTCAAAACGTTAGGCCCCTCAAGTTTATTATAGCACCATCTCGTGATATAGATTCACGTATAAATATGTGGTTTAATAAAATTAGCCTACGTAACTGATCTTGCATTACTTATGTATACTACTTATGTATACTACTTATTACAAATAGAAAAAACACAAGTCGAAACAACGATTACTTCAATACTGAAATAAAACAAAGAGATGTTGTTGCAGTAGTAGATCAGATCGTAAATTCTGACATAAAATAAATGGCCCCAATACTTGTCAATATTCGTAGAGTTAAAAACTTCAATAATAGTGGTTCCAAAAAGGCTAATGAACATTTGTAGGAGAAATATCGAAATCGAACAACCTGTATCGAAAGAAAATAATTTCCTTAAACACAATCTAGAAGTAGAGTATGAACAGAAAGAAAATGATCAAGTCGCAGCATTATATTAAGTGGGACGTGTCGTAAATCGTCGGCGAGTCAGGCGGATCCGATGGCCGGCGAGTGCGGTGCAATCGTAAATTTTGATTACAACCTGCTGCGGGCGCGCAGATAAACTTGCGGGATCCGTAATGACGGCCACCGCCTAGTTCGGCGCCCGTCTAGTTATGCGGTTTGTGATTCTCCAATTTTATTGGTGAAATATCGTATACTTTAAATAATTACGAGAGTGCAGTACTTTCTAAATTCTATGACACAGACACAATTGTAAGTAAACAACAAAAACCGCCTACTACCTAAGTCGTGTTTGGACTTTTCATGGACCATTTAAAATTTATCGCTGCTTCGATGCCAAAAATTTAGACTACGGCATACTTGCCAGTTTCGCGTGATTACGTAAAATGTTATTTCGCAAGTTACAGAAAAATGTAATATCATTCAATCTTAAAACAATTTTCATTCGTTTCAACGTTTGAAATCCAACTCTCTGTGCACATTTACAAATAGTATCAAAACAAGCGGGATTATGAATATTACGACACTGTTGCTGATGTTTGTGAAGAGAATTATTCCACCTGATAGCCACTTGAATTGGGTCACAGATAGCAGCCGTGACGCCCGATGCAACTTCGGCAACGAGTTATCTAACCTGACACAATAAACTTATGATGAGACTCAACAGACATAATACACGTTGAAAATTTAATTTAATGTGTACATCAAAAAAGATGGAATCGTCTTGATTGTTCGGCCGACATTTAGTCACGATTTGTCCACGACATTAGCCACGGCATTACTTTTTTAGACAACATCAAAGGTTTACCGGTACTAAGAATATTTTTTGCAAGGCGACCACACATCGCCGGAAAGATAAGTGTCCAATGCCAGTTTGATTTTGCTAAACACACTGTTTTAAAACATATTTTTAATATCATTGCTTTTTTCATTAGTATGAACAATATTCATATAAACTGATAAAACGTTTTAATCACTATTTAAAGATTCAAGCCTACTTTTATTAAAATGTATTAAAATAGATCTTTAGTGATGAGTAATGATTTTTATAGGTATGTTACATGTGTATAAATCCTTGAACCTTGAAAGAACTTATTGATTGATTAACAATATACTGAAATTTGCTGAAGATTTATTAACATTAAGTCAAAAAGTAGCATCTTGTTCAATTATTAACGACAGAACCCATTAGTGTACAACTAAATTAATAAATTCAATTACCTCTTGCTCCGTTTTGAACTTTTCTCTACTGCTGTCATCTGAAACAATAACAAATAGACATTAATATATTATGAACATAATTCCTCAAAGTTTTAGGTTCATTTCTATTTCCATTTTTTATCCACAAAATCCTTATGATGATAGCTGTGAAAATGTATTTAAGCTAATGTTTTTATAACGTTGTTTTCATTATAACACTTGTCACAATTTCTTTGTTTATTTATGGTTTCACACTTAATTAACATGTCAAACAGACATTGTCATGTTAAAATTCTTGCTTTACAACCAAGGATGCGTATTTTTTCTAATTGCGTGCATTATGTTTTGTTCGAACACTTGTCACGGTAATTTGCATAACATTCCTGCTCGCTAATGCTTATTTATTTATTTATTTATTTATCCTTTATTGTTTACCTAAAATTAGGTTACAAAGGGCGGACTTAATGCCTCATGGCATTCTCTACCAGTCAACCCAGGGTGATGGTGAGAGTATGCGGTAGGCACAACAAAGACATCTGCAACATATTTATTATATATCAATATATATAGCAATATGCATATATACATCCATTATATTTAGATACTATATGTTACTTAAATATGTATATATCTACATAAATATACATACATATACATATAGATACATACCATATATACATATAGATACATATCATATATACATATAGATACATATCATATATACATATAGATACATATGAACCTAATACATACACTAAAACCAAATATACATATACTAACTAACAAAGTTAACATCAAGTGAGCTTGTGTTATGGTAACCAGTAGATAAAACGTAGCATAATCACTGTACCAATGGGCCAGTTATTACTTAATAATTTAGTACAAGATGGCAAATAGAAAAGATACTTTATTGGCCCGTTGACATTGACATTGGTAATTACTGAATCTGATAGCTGAGCCAGGGTTCATTGATTCGATTTCCACCTAGGGCCAATATTTCTGTGGTGAGCACAAGTATTTGTTTCGTGTGTAGGGCTTAAATATAATTATAATATTTTTGTATATTAAGCGTTATGGTAACCAGCCATCTGGTTACCATAACTCAGGCTCTACCCACTTTATGATTAGATGACCGTATGTGGTAAGATTTATCCACTGCTTGTTCCTTGAAGACTTTCAGCAGCAAAATAAATAATATCCGGATAATATAAAAACAAACAATTGGGCTATGTGCATAACAAAAATTGTAAGTAGAATCTTCCATCTTTTTTCTAAACCTTGAATTGCTTCAAGAAAAATGTTCCTTATCTTGCTTACCCCAAAATGCCTCTTCGGCGCCCATGATCTCACTATCATTTTTAAATTTTCTGCTCTGGAGCCCATATTTGAGCCGTGAAAATGAATAAAAGTCTCTGGGGGACAGATACGGGAAATAAAGTGGATGTGCAAACGATCCGAAGCCTGCGTCTTAAGTAGCAGGCATAGCAACTTGAGCCTTGTGAGCGAGTGTGTTATCCTGATGAAATAGGACTTTCGCTCGCAGTTTACCCCGGAAACAACGCAATGCTTTGTTAGAAAGCGATACAATTTAAAACGTTACATCACACCTGTAACAGGTAGCCAGATGAGTGTAGTATTACACTCCAATGTTTCACCAGTTACGTTTAGGGCTTATTATGTAATGGCTGGTGAGCCTATTGCCATACGTCGGGGACAAATCTAGACTTCGAGCCACTACTAGACAATCTAAATTTGGAAAACCTAATAGTACCCACAAACAAATCCAGAATACAATTCACTACTAGAAATTTCCACTAGAAAATCTAAGTTAGAAAAATACCCTACCCAGGATTTGAAACCAGGACCTTCTGATCGGCAGTCGCGCTTGCAACCAACACGACCAACGAGGCAGTCAGATCACAAAATAAATAGTTAAAAAAGACTACAAACAAGCTGACGTATCAGTTCATCAATATAAGGTGCTTTGGTGGTACCTACTTATCGACTTAGTCGTTATACAAGGGCTAAGTCTAATTCTTATATAAGAATTTTTTCTTTTAATCCTGTTCGTCCTGGTTAAGACATCAGGGTAATACTTTAAATATATTGTTGGTATTATTATTATCATCGGATCTGGATATGTGTACAAATTTTCAGACAACTCGAACTGTAAGAAGTGGGTTGAATATAACTTGTAGGATTCGCTTATATAGTTACAAGTGAAGCTAATAAGCGTGTTGAGAATAAAATAATTCAGGTGTATTCGACGTTTACGTACATTGGAGGATTAGCTCACCTGTTAATGTTTCTAAAAATGTTATATTCTAATTGCGCATGTATCCTCACATTCTTATTCATGTTGTAGTTGCTATTGTAATTCTTACCTGAAAACAGATAAAGTCGAAATATGTAAATCTCATTACAAGAACGCATGTCAGTCTGATTGGAACAATTACTTATTTGAAAAAAGTTTCACACTTTTTGAAGTTACCGTTTAATCTTCATCATAAGCATCAACTTGTCTATATCCTCTATTGGTTATAAGCTTCCCCTTAAGGGTTATTGCCCATAATCACCGCGCTGGACATGCGGGTTGTGGATCACTTTATTCTTATATGAGAATAATTAAACCATAATTTTTTGGAAATAGTAAAGCATGCAGATGTGTATTTCTCATGTTTTATAACATCACACCTGTATTTTCTCGAAGGAGTAGGTAAAGTGTTTTGTAATCTATTAGTACAAGTACATCTATTTGTACTTGAATTTAATTGTAAAATTTCCTCAATTCTTTTTAACTGTTTCTATTCCAATGAAAAATCTGTCTCATTATGTAATGTCAATATCTAAATATTTTGTGCTAAGGCTTTGTCCAGTCTGTTTTTATAGTTTATTTTAGATTGAATTTTTGCACATTATTCGTAAAAAAAGTTATGATAAGTACTTATTGTTTTGTCAACTTTATTGTGTTCACGATGTCGCCCATACCCACCTGTACCAGATCGCAATAGCAGTCATAGCTCTTTTTGATTTCAGTTACAGAATATTTATTACAACAAAGGTTTCATATACCTATTTTTGTTCAATGTTTAAGTTACATAATTATTATCACTGCGTTGTTACGCAAGGGCAACAATACGAAGCTCGATCCGCAGAAGCAGAAGATGTAGATAGCGTATCAAACGTGTTCTCTATAACAGTTCTGTGTGCTTATATTATTCGCAGCCGACTTACGAATATTTAGCGTCGATTTACACTTCGGCACCGCGGCAGGTGCAATTATTATCTGCATTATCAGACGTCGAGTAAACACATTGAGCTCCGTACTTGCCAACTAATTAATTTAACGTAATATCCACTGACATGTAATTACTTCAAAATGTCTATGTCGTTCCCATATAATTATATATTTGAAATTATCACGTTACATTTCCTGTCTGAAGCACAGTATGTCATGTGTTGATTATGACGATTAAAAAGTTTTCGCTTAAAGTGAGTCAATTGTTAAGAGTATTGGGTATAAGCAAATATTGACATTAATCCCTCCTTTGAAAATACATCTCATGCCGTATTTCGTTAAAACTGTACAATACATACTGGACTTTGTGGTATTGGATTTTGTGCTATTGTATATTACAATAATATATAAAATATTAAGAACTTTTACTGTTGTTCATACGCACTATATTCACTTATTGTTTTAACGCAGTACACAAAGAATATGAGATTACGCCCTAATAAGGTTTCGTTGCGTAAGTTAAATAAAAAATATTCATAGCCCGAGAAATTCAATATACAATACTTTATGTAAGTGTGTCACGTACCTATTACAAGATTTAAAGCATTGACATTAATTGCTTAAACGAAATTGACAACACGATTAAATAGGAGCGTGCTCATTCAAAATACTTATGATGCATCAAAGTATTTAGATTTTAAAGGAATTTAGGTATGCATAAGTCCTGGTTTTTATACTTTTACGTTATTAATTACAGGTAGAGTAAAACTGAACACAGAACTGAAAACAGACACAAAACAGAATTAAATCGTTCGATCATTAGAATACTTTGATGAAAATAGCATAATTTCAATTGAGTTTGAATATGCACCTAGACAAGTGTTTTGACACATGTTTGTATTGATTAATAAACAAAAGTTCTGGAATGTTGACACAAGACCGTAGTTGTAGGTATGTGGTTCGTATCACCGGTAGTGGTCAGCGAGTGAGGAGACCGATAGAAACCATTGTTAAAAGAGATCAGTTCCGGTCTTTACTGGGTAGAATATTTGAGATATTTATGTAGAAATATATAAACACTTGTGATCAAATATTTTGCTAGTAACGGTATTTCCTTTGAAGATATTCTGCGTAACGTATCTTAACCGCGTTCTAAGTTAGTCAGTCGTCGTTATCTGAGTTTTAGGACGGGGGTAGTACTCCCAATCTAAAAAAAATTTGTAATCAACAAAACATAAAATTATCAACTCTGTTCAGTGAGATATGAGTGGGTCACCGCCATTGCAAATAAGTTTAACGAATGTACCTACCTACGTACGTACCTATCTATTAAAGAATAAACTATCAAAATGATCTGCTTCAATGAGCGATATTTTTTTTTAACCCAAACAAATTAATATTTTTTTATAGTTAAAATAGACCCAATTTAAGTAAAGAAAAGACAAAATCAATTTATCTTCGATAGCGTAACGTCCGATGTAAATTAAATCTTGTAGTATTGCAGCAATATCTAGCAACCGAAAACTGGTCATGCCGCCAGCATACGAATGTACTCGTAGGAAGCGATTATTTCGCCGAAGCACCGTACGATGCGCAGGAAGTACTGAGTATTTACCATTTTATTATCTATGTTAGTACATTTCCACATAAACGATAAATTTCATTACTTGTAATTGCTTTAAGGCCTTACATAACGACGAAATCTAATGATTCTTGATATCAATCACCAAAACGTTTTTTATTTAATATGATTTGAATTTTCATTGTTACAGACGCACTAATATTGTGGGATCAATATGTATGAAGTATACGATTCCATTAGAAATAGACTCTAAGGTTGTTCCTTATTTCATTCATTATGCTGAAAATTTAGCCATTTTATTTTTCAAAGAATAAAAGGTTTAATTATCACCTAATTTATAGTTTATTGGCCGAATTAACTGGAACTAAACTGGAACTTCCAAATGGAATTATTAAGAAGGCAATATTTGTGACTCAAATAATATACGACTTTTGTACAATGTTTATGCAACAACAATAAATAAAGTCTTATACAATGGAAAGAGCTAATAAAGCAAATAAAAATTTGATTCAAAGTTTTCATTTCTTTATATCGTATGAAATAAGATTCCACGATACAACACATGTATATTCATATGGTCCATTTGTACCATTGAGGATTATTTATTATAAGACCATGTATACTGTTCCTGGCCTGTTTCTTAGGTGTTCCTTACAGTTTCACGTAACGAATTTGTTACAATTAAATCCGAAACTCCTAACTTTGGTTGGGTGTGTGCCGTTAAACTACTAGCACTTTAGGGTTATTCATGGAAAACATCTCTAGGTACTTAATTTAGTCACATTTTGTAAGCTACGTAGTACTTACGTATTACTCAACTTTTACTACACCGTTCCTTAGAACGCTGATCCAGAGGTATGAAAACTGAATATTTTATACGACGTGGCATTTCTGTCCAGTAAGTTTTAACTAAATTGTAATTTTCTTAAGGCCATTATATAAATGTTACCCTTGTCTCATTTAATGCCCCATTTTGCGAGCACTCGCATTGCGGTTTGCATAAATAACTAACACATTAGAAGCGATGTGTACAAACTAAAAAATTTAATGGATATTAATGAAGATTTACAGCTTATTCATGATACGTCTCGCGTGAGCTGGTTGTGTGTAACTGTAATTTGAGTGTATTGATTAGTTTCAGTTTCAATATGATAATGATGTTAGATTTTCACGCCACACTGAAACTTAAGATTGTGAGAATAGAAACGTAATAAATACTAAAGTATTAAGCGAAAGAAACGAAACAAACCGACAAGGTGCTTCATGTATTAATTAATACAAAAATATATAAAATACACTTGCTTACTGGATGAAAACTCGTTATTTTTGGCCCCCTAAATTAAGGCATTAATTAATATCGTCGAAACATTAATTAAGCTAATATAATTATTGCGCTACATTTATAATTACTAATGGCCCCTACGTAGAGCAGGTGGTGAGGTAAATATTTCCACATGTCTTCACTCTATACAGACAGCCGTTGGTTTGGTTGGCTGAGTTAATGACTTTCGCAATATAGCTATTGATTATCACTGAAGCCCCGCACAAGTCACGCTCGTGCGTATAATAAAGTGAATCGTAGTGCAGTAGTACGAGAACTAACGCACTTTAATGCGGGTAATGTTATATTATAAAAACCTCTTAAATTTGGGTGACCTTCGCATAGATAGCTTCGCGGAGCGTTCGATAGCGCTGTATAGATACCGTTATTTGCATCCAACGTAGATTTCCGGAGCTGAAGGCCATTTTGACGTACACCAACCTTGATGACGATTGCTATGACATCTGATTATTATCAGACACAACGTCATACTTAGATGATTGTAACAGAATTTTCCAATACCTTCTAATTTATTCATTTTAAATTCTGTCAGTAGTTCGACTTGTGTACGGTAACAATACATGTCCTAAATTGACACCAATGTGTTGGCGATGGATGGATGGCCACAGTCCTTCCAGATTGAGTCCACCACATTGACTAGCAGTTCATTTCAATTATACAATTATACACTCATTTCAATTATACAGTTATCATAATATTACTGTAACATACAGTAACATTGAAATTTTGTAGAAATCCAGTTACGGAATATACAGAAATGAGAAATTGTTATAACGTAGCCAATTATTTTGTGAAAAAAAAAACAGATACTTTTACTAAATTTGCCTAGATTTACTATTATGAGCGGCTATAAAACAACTGTGAATTATTTAGATGCAGTGCACCGCAATGTTTTTGAGTTGGAGCGAAATTAATTTCGAAAGTACAATGGGATCGGTTCGTCCCCTCAATCACAGCATTGAATACTAGTCTCTGATTAACACGGTAACCATAATTGAAATGAGGGTTTGATGAAACGAGACATACGTGTACATATGTGTGTTTATAACTGTTGTTGTAGTTTGCAGATGCATCGAGTAAGCGCCTCGTGGCAATAAGACTTTAATAGATTACGTTTTCTCCGCTACATGGAACCTAGCAGTGAAGTAAATAATGTAACGAAGTAGAACATAATTTGCATACTTGTCTCCATCGTAAAAGTAATCACTGTGTTACTTTTGCGTAACTTTGAAGATAACTGTAGAAATAAAGCTGGCGTATAAGTTTTATATGTGAATTTTAATGTACAGGATTCTTATGTAAATATTAGTGGCAAATGGTATAGCTAATCATTTACTTTTAAATGTCAGGTAAAGCTATCAGCTGTCACTAGGTATCAGGTGTAATTAAGTCTTAATTGGAGTTGAATATATATATATATATATATACTTGACTGCCTCGTTGGTCGTGTTGGTTGCAAGTGCGACTGCCGATCGGGAGGTCCCGTGTTCGATTCCCGGGTCGAA
>DVPG01000022.1:0-15339 GCA_018239085.1 Yanguna spatiosa spatiosa
GCGGCGACGGCCAGGGCAGCGGCGACGATTACGATCTAAGATACAATGAAATTATAAATAAAATGAATCTGTCAAATAGCTTTCGTCAAAATCTTATATACCATTGTAATTATACAATATGTACTTGTGTTAATTTGCAGTAAAATATATATTATTGAAAGTACTGCTTTTACCTTTAAGTACATATTAAGTTTTGTATGTATCTGGTGGTGTCTGGTGACAACTGATAGCAGTATCGAGTCAAATTGTCTTTTTATATACCTTTGTCAAGATAGGTAGCTTAAGTAACCATTTAATTCAGTTCAAATCTAGTTTGTTACGTATTGAAGCAAATGACCCCGATACAAAAACTTACTTTTTTGCGTTCAACTTTTGTAAAGATGGAAATCATGTATTACTTGCATTATTGTTTCTACTAAGTGCTTATTCGGTTAATATTTAGCGAGTAATGAGAAAATATTTTGTAACGAAGTTATCGTTATTAACTGATTTTAAAGTTAGAAATCCTTATACGTTAAAATCCTGAAAATTTCATCATCTATAGAAGCGCACAAAACTCAAACTTTTAAAATATACAATAATGAGCCTACATTATTGCATGTCATGCATTAGTAAATGCAAATCTATCTAATACCAAAAATATACAAGAATACTTATGGATGAAAATTTAACTGCTCTTGGTCTTGCTTCAGGTGCTTCAGTGGTATTAAATAATAGCAAAAATGGTTCTAATATTGAACATATTACACAGCACACTATATTGTACTTAATATACCTACACATGAAAGACATACAATTATTTGGTATTCATATACAGGTAGGTAGATATATAAACATAGGTAGGTACATTTTCTCGTATTCTAATAAATAGTATTAAAATACTTTCAAATTATATTCCGATGCAATTTGACATCGATAAAAATAACGTTTAATTTGTACGGGAGGTTATATGAAATGTAACGCATACACAGTAGATAATGAAGAAATAATAAGCACACACAAATAGGTATTACAGGCTATACGAGTAAGTTCTGATTTTAGGCGGGTGTTAATTTTAATTGTACTGTATTCCACGTGCAATAAAATCGTCGTACGTCACAGACATTTATTTCGGATCTTATTGCATTCTGAAACACATAACATATTTATTATTTATTGAGTCATATAATTTATACTTAAAAGGTGAGCCAATTCTTTAACTAATATTAGTAGGTACATTTCATTGTGGTGATCGTAGTGTAGTCAAATGTTTTTCTACTGCCTGAAAATGTAAACTTTTGTAACCTAAACTTTTGCAACCTACACCTTTCAAATAACATCGTACCTATGCACACACACTGTCTGACTATTTTCATAATATTAAAAGCTGGCCTAAATGAGATCAAGATCATTTATTGAGCATATAACAAAACTTGATCCGATTTGAATGAAATGTTCATTTACGTAAGCTTACATTACTTTTGTGTCAAGATATAAAAAGACAGTTAAATTACTATTGGTATCAGTTGTCATAAGAAACTGTTAGGTACTACACAAAACAACAAAAATGTACTCAAAGGTAAGTAAAATATTCCTGATTTTGAAATACTTATCAACTTCCTAAAATGTTTATAAGTTTTAAGGCGTTCTATGAAAAGTTATAAATTATTATACTAGATATAATATTTCCATATATATTACAGGTAGTAATCATTGCCACTGTCCTGGCCGTCGCCGCCGCGCAGCACAGCTCCAGTCACGGGCACGGGCACGCCGTCTCCTCGCAGAACGTCGTGCTGCACCAGACGCACGGCCACGTGCAACATGCCCCAGCACACTCTGGCGGACATCATGAAGAGCACTACGTAAGAACATAAAATTACAATGAATTATTTACTTAACAAACAACATCTCACATTTATTTATAATCATGAATATTTCTAGGCTCCTGCTCATTACTCCTTTGAATACAATGTGCACGACCCCCACACGCACGACATCAAGGCGCAGCACGAGACTCGCGATGGGGACGCTGTTAAGGGCTTCTACACCTTGCACGAGGCTGACGGTACCGTCAGACGCGTCGACTACACCGCTGACAAGCACTCCGGGTAAGTTATACATCAACTTGATACAATCATACTTATTATATACTGTTACCTTACAATTGACCGTATCGATGTTTGTGTTGCAGGTTCAACGCCGTCGTCCACCGCGAGGGTCATGCTACTCACGCCGTACCTGCCCACCATCACTGATTTATTATTAAACGACAATGTATGATGTGCCAAATTAATTAAACTATAGATTAAATTATATATTACTTACGAAATTTCACATATTTCATTCCTGCTCCGATCTAAACATATTACGCATTTCCTTACACTTCCCCTTATATTTTAATTTATCATAATTAACAGATAAATATTAATTGATTATTAATGCTAACATTGTTCTAAAAATGTTAAATAAATATTAAATAAAAAAAATTTAACATCAAATACTAAATGGAAAATATTCTAAATAAATCTACCTTTGCAAGATGTACTAAGTTCCTGGTGGTGTTGGGATATTGTGCCACTTGTATAAGAGGCATTCGCTTGAGAGTCACGCGCGGTGCGTGATACGTGTTACGAGGGACAGGCAAAAAGCAAATAAATTGGGTCTGTGAAAGTTAGTAAGACCCCTTATAAAATAAGAAATCACCTGATAATCATCAGACGCCTCCACAGATGTTTATAAATTATAGCTAAGAACCATATCAATGACGTCCGCTCCTTTAGAAAAATCAATCCATTTCTTTAGGAATTACGAGACCACAGACAAATACACAGACAGACACGTCAAACATAAAAACCTCTCTTTTGCATCGAAGTTTAAAAGAACTTGCTAACGTGACATAATTTAAGTATTCACTGCAGATTATCAGATTCTACTCTCAAAGGTTACCATAGCCAAGTAGGTACATACCACCGTTAAGTAATATTATACTTATCAGCTTACTTGTCAAAAAATGCTTTTTGGTGTTTATCTGCGTAATACCGCCTAGTTAGTTGAGTGGTTGTAAACGCGACTGCTGATCAAGAGGTGTTCGGTTCGATTATCGGGTCAGGCAAAGTTTTATTGGGTTGTTGTAATTTAAAATTCCCAATAGTGGCACCGAGTCTCGATTTGTGCCCGGTTTATCGCAATAGGATAACACTCTAATCCATGGTAGGACATATAATATAACCGGTAGGAGTGCACTACACACGTCTGCCTACCCGTTCGCGGAAATACTGGTATCTTGCAAAGTCAAGTTATCTGCATAATCTTAATCTAAAATGTAGATTATTTTCATTCTTCCTATCTATGAACTATAGCCTTGTGAAGTTATATCCCTTTTTATAGTACCTAGTTAAATTCGGAAAAGCTAAATAATTGATTTTTACTATTTTACGACCCTCTGTTCAGCATGGCTTGCTCCCGAAAATGCAGAGGAACTCAGACACATACTATCTATGGTTTAGTGAGAAACCAGTTTGTCAAACATTTTTAAACTATAAGGCTTCCGACGACGCAAACGATTGTTACATAATAAAAAATTCTTAATATACCCTCCGAAGAATACAAAAAACAAAAACCTTCACTCTTGTACATGGATCTTCTCTCAGGATAAAAAGGTGAACGTCATAGACTGGCGCACGAGCCCAGTATGTTAGCGGACTTCATATGGCTTAGAGAAAATTATGGAGAACTCCAAATGTTTAGGTTTCCCCAGAATGTTTGCCTTTACTGTAATAACATTAATTCTAAAAAACCTAAATTTGTTATTATCTTATGATCCCAAAAGTGTATGACAGGATTTCAACCCCAAACCTCCGGAACGGGAGGTCGAAGTCTGAACCATTAAACTTAAAAGCTATAATGGCGAACAGCAGATAATACTTTCGCACCAGAAAACGAGAACAAAATAATATAATGCAATAACACATTGAACATGCAATGGGAAATAAGAAATTTTGTAGATGCAGCAAAGTCATCAATACGCGTTTTGTCTACAAATAGATAATTCTCGAGTTATTTTGAATAGTAATATAGAAACACACCACACTCAGCATTGTTTTATAAAGAAATAAAGACTTCTTATAACTGCCAACTGCCACTGCCTCATTGGTCGTGTTGATTACAAGTGCGAATGTCGATCGATAGATCCTGGGTTCAAATCCCGGGTCGAGTACTATGGGTTTTCTAACTTAGATTTTCTAATAGAAATTTTTAGTAGTGACTCGGAGTCTGGATTTGTGGCCGGTGTATGGCAATTGGATCATCACCTAATCCATAATGGGAAGTAACCGTAACTGGTGAAGCTAGGGAGTGTACTACTCGTACATTCCTCTGCTTACCTTTTCGAAGATTACAGGCGTGATGTTACATAAGACATAATAGAGTTCTAATTACCGCTGTTTGATTGCAACAGTAACTTTTGTCCGTTACCAATTAATTTTTCTGTTACCGTTCAGTACTAATTAATAGTCTTATTGACAATGAATATTGATTAAAGAGTAATTGACACAAACAATCCAATTTATGCAATGTGATTGCAAAAGTCCACGGACATAAGTCACTCGTGACTGCTCCTCACCTGCTTGCCACTCATTCTCATTATCAGCATATATCATTCTACTGCTGGAAAGCCGTAGAATGATCACCCTGTCGCACCCTGTCCTACGATTACCGCATCCTGCAACCATCCGCAGAACGTCATCGTCGAAGCTACTGTCTGCACTCCAACACAGAGTTAGCCCATCAGCTGCTCGTTCCATAAAAGCATAACATCACCCCTGTAATCTCCGAAGAGGAGAGGAGTGTAGTACACGCCCACATAAAAAATAGATGCCTTTGGCATTAGAAATTTGTAATCTATTTAATGAGTATTAAAAAAACCTTGAATTTTATACATTTTAGATGTACTGCATACACATTACACATGCCCAGCTTTATAGTAAATATTTATGTGTAAGCTTAAACCGTTAGAAATTTTAAATAATAAATAGAAATGCTAAATAGGCTCACCACCTACTCCATACGAAAACGTGGAAGCGTACTCCACTTCTCTGTCTACCTCTTCGAGGATTACAGGAGTGATGTTACGTTTCAAATGCAAAATACATATCGAGTGACCTGTTCCATCTATTTTGCTAACGGCATTCAATTTAGAACACAAGCCTGTAGTTAGGGTAGGTAAAATACATTCCCTACCGAAAATTAAAAGTCCGGCATAATTTTACACTTCAAAAATCCTAATCTTTAATTTTTTTGAGCAATAATGTGTGAAGAAATCACATAAAATTATTAAACTAACTATTGCTTAATTCTGGCACTGTATTAATATTAATTGGTGCAATATATACTGATTGACTTTTACTCAATAAAATACAAGTAATACATATGCAATTAAAACAATATTGATAAAAGTTGGCCCCGTTGAAGTTATTTTTACGTCACGGTCATTTGTTTTAGTATGTAACGAACTTGATTTAAAGTGTATTACATGGTTACCTAAGCTATCTTGAGAGAGACATATAAAAGACAATTTGACTCGTTACTGCTATCAGTTGTCACAAGACACCACAAGATACAAAACCTAACATGTACTCAAAGGTAGTAATAAAAAGTTCTTTATAAAGTTTTGTCACATTTAAATTAACATATGCAAATGTTACTTATGTTAACTTAAATTTAAAATAACGAAAGTTACTCATATTCCTAGTATTCATAATTTGCTTATTCCGCAGATCGTAATCGTCGCCGCTGCCCTGGCCGTCGCCGCCGCGCAGCACGGCTCCAGTCACGGGCACGGGCACGCCGTCTCCTCGCAGAACGTCGTGCTGCACCAGACGCACGGCCACGGGCAACATGCCCCAGCACACTCTGGCGGACATCACGAAGAGCACTACGTAAGAACAAATAATTAAAACAAATTATTGACATATCGAATAACTTCTTTAGACTGTAACTTATAATCATGAAACCTTTACAGGCGCCTGCTCATTACGCCTTCGAATACAGCGTGAACGACCCTCACACCCACGACATCAAAGCCCAGCACGAGACTCGCGAGGGGGACGTCGTAAAAGGCTACTATACCTTGCACGAGGCGGACGGTACCGTCAGACGCGTCGACTACACCGCTGACAAGCACTCCGGGTAAATTTTATATAATCTATATTTCGTTATTAATATTTAGTACTGTTAATCTTCACTTGACTTCAATTTTTGATGTACACTTTTGCAGATTCAACGCCGCCGTCCACCGCGAGGGTCATGCTGTTCACGCCATTCCCGCACACCATCATTGATTTGTTGTTCCATGTTATATTACGTGCCAAAATTACATATACTTTAGATTTTAATAAATATATTGTTACTTACCACAGAGTTTAAATTAATTCTTAAGTCATTTAATGATATACGAGTAAAAAACTTGACATGGAAAACTTCGTATCTTGTATTTTGTGGTATTTTGTCTTTTATACTGAAGAACTGGCAGATTAGGTTGACCGACTATTGTAAAATAATTGTATAAGATTTACTTTCAATCTTTATAAATATACGGTCGCGTCTTTAAGTATCGAAGCTAACTCAAATGCCTTCGATATCGAACGATTCGATTGGAAATTTGCAATTATTTTGATGCTACGAGTATATTCTATGCTATACAATCCAACTTCTCTGTAGTACCTAAAGTGTATATATTATATCTCTGTATAAATCACTCTTCTTACGTCCTATCTCACGCTATCCTTATGTACGTCATAATTATATTGTTACTTTGTGTACTTTTTAAATAACATTCTTCTTACTTTTTACTAGTTATCACAACCTCGGCATTCTATTGAATGGAAGTAATTTCAATTAACCCTCCCTTACTATTCAAACAATACTACTCTGAAACGATCTATCTGATCATATCAGAAAATCCGAACCAGGTGCAGGTTGAAAAAGCTAGTTTGAGCAAATTTCACTTCTAATATCTGGTTTTTCGGTGATTCCACAGTGTTAACTGAGAAATACTCACTGTGCTGATTATCGTCTACTAATTGAAGTCCTATTTATAATATTAAAGAAAGAAAACACGCCGCTATGATATAGAGAATCTGGTAGGAAGGAATTTGGGAAAGTACAACACATTGTCGGACCTTGAATGGGCTAGATGCAAATCATACTGGCTTCCAGCTTCAAAGATGTATTTTGAAATGTCAATGTATACGTTGAGACTGGTTAAAGGTTTTTATATGTTAGTTTTGGCTTCTTTCAGGCACTTGAGGCTATAAATAAAAAAAATGAATTGATTACCAGTAAGGTTCCATAAATTGACAGGAAGCGTGGAGATTGAATATGGTTTTACGTCAGGCTCATATAAACCAAAATATATTACGAGTATTACTAATACTTACATACATAGATATGATTTTTAAAACCTTAACCCACCATATTTAACTAACATATCTCTCCAACAAAAACTGCAAATGCATATATTAGGAAAACCTGAACTTGACCACAAAAACAACAAAGCGTATCTGCACATTGGATTTTTTTTTTAAGTTTCGTTCGTGGACTTTTTATTATCGATATAAAGATCAAATGCACAATTATGTGAGCTTTGTCTTTAGTCATCTATATCAGGACACACTATATCACCACACCGTATCACGGAAACACTATAAGAATATAAATAATATATATTTTTATTCTGCTACCTGTAATAGACTAAAGCAACATCTAGGATACAATTTAGTCTTATATTCTTAAGTACTATCACGAGAAATAGAAGTTTTCTTCTTTACTTGATTAATTTTATTTCTGTACTATAGTGTGTACGATTTCAAAATTTCAAAATGTATTACTATTGATGTTGTGTTATATAATTGACATAAGTATGATATTTAAATTTACGGGGACATTAGTACACCCGAAAATGGGTGTGTATTTCCGTAGCAATATTGATTCCTACAAAAAATATGTAAGTGATACAAGCAGCTACAAGTTTAAAAGTGTAGAAGAGCTCGTGGAATGCAATATGATGCCAGTTTGTACATAAGCTAATAAATGTTGAAAGTAAGGCCATTATCTAAACGCCTGACTAAACATCAGATGACTTTCGTTTCTCCCGTGTCAAATCCGCTATCCATCTATCCGCTTATGACCCTGAGTTTAAGATTGACACTCTACATTTAGGACTGATTTTAAGGCCTCGATTTGAAACTGAGTTTGTGACTGAGTGTGCGACTGGATTTGAGATTGATTTTTGAGATTGAATGTGAGACTGGGATTGAGACTGATTTTGAGATTCAGTATGAGACTGGGTTTGAGACTGAGTTTGAGATTCCGTGTGATACTGGGATTGTGACTGACTTGAGATTGAGTGTGAGACTGGGTCCGAGACTGAGTTTGATATTGTATCTGAGACGGACTTTTATGACACAAAAATATAATAATTTTAGGGTTACGCTAGATCTCACTGTTTACGAATACAATTCACATCACATCATCAGCCTGTCTGGTTCCATTGCCAGTCACAAGTCTCGTCCCTAAAGGGAGTTTTTGCTGTCATAACTATTCCCTAATTAATAATAACAATAATTAACTCGTAAAATGTGAAAAAGAATATGAATGAAGAAAATGTGAATTATTCGGTTTAAGAATCGTAGGAGTTTGATGGTAAAGCTTTTTTACTAACTATTATACTAACCATTGTCATTATATCGATTAGCCATCAGAGTAGCGGCTAAAGAAAGAAGAACTATCTCGAAAATATAATTTGGTTAGCCTTCTTAGATTGTTCTTATACCATATATTGTATGTATGTGTACACACATAGTGAAAAGGTGGAGAAGTTATTATATGTCCTCATATTTGTTCCGATAGGCTTAAAGAGATCCATTTTTCCAATATTTTCAAGTTATAGCAGTTATTAACGTTTATTTCTATATATCATGTATTCCGTTGTGGAGCGTAAACGTATCCCCAACCCCATGCCCAGCGTGGGGATTATAGGCAAAATTCTTCAGGTGAGGTTGGAGGGAGGAGATGTCCAGCAGTGGAGTTAGGCAGGCTGACGTAACTGATGAAACGTTGTAGTAGACTTCACTCGTCTGTTTACCTCTTGTGGTATTACAGGCGTACCACCACGCCACGTTTATTATAATCAGCTGATTTCCGTCCACTACTAAACATCCTGAGCTCTTTATTATATTATTTTCTCTGGCCTTCAATTGCAATCTAAATCTCCTGTCGCCAGTTACTATTCCTTGGTATCCCGAAATAAAATCGAGGGATGTATTCTTCCTTCGCCCGACACGGTTAAGCCACAAGTACGTAACGATATTTAAGATCAAGTCGCGAGTCCAAAAGACTGTTATTAACCGGTAGTATGTGAAACAAGCTCGAGTTTTGTTCAAATAATATGAAATGTACTTAAAAGTACAATAAGAAAAAGTTACCCTAAACGAGTTCAAGATCATTGCTCGAGTATGTAACAAAACTTGATTTAAGATGAAGGAAATATTTGCTTACGTAAGATCACACATACTTCTTTAGTGAGCTATATAAAGGCTGTTACTTCAGTTATTTGTATCAGTTATCGTAAGGAATTGTTTCAAGTTAGACGAACCTAATAAAAATGTACCAAAAGGTAAATAGAACGTGCAAGATATACATAAAAGGTCGTTTGTTTTGACTGCCTCGTTGGTCGTGCTGGTTGCAAGCGCGACTGCCGATCGGAAGTCCTGAGTTCAAATTCCCGGTCGGATACTAGTAGATTTTTCTCATTTGGATTTTCTAGTAGTGGCTCGGAGTGGAATTGTGCCCGGTATATGGCAATAGGCTCACCACCAACTCCATAATGGGACGTAAACGTAACTGGTGAGACGTGGTAGTGAACTACACTCCTCTGGCCTATCTCTTCGGAGATTACAGGCGTGACGTTACGTTACGTTATAATTCATTTATATTAGAACAATTTTTTGTTCGGTTTAAAAAACTTGAGCATAACATGAGATTTATAATAGATGCACAAAGACTCAAACGGGAACCATATCCATCATTCGTCATAACTTTGCAAATCATGTCAATGGACGAGTACTTACTGTTCTTAGGTCGATATAGTGACTACCACTTGTTTCTACCATTCTTATATTAAAGGCTACAGATATACAGATAAACAACGAACTGCAGGCGACCGTAAATATTTATAGCAATAGCACGTTGCTAGTCTTTAGGATTGGACTGACGCTTCTTTCCAAATGACACAGTTCTTTTTAAATTAAAAATATAATAATTGTCAGTTAGTGTTCGTCTTATTCAAAGTTAGTTTTACACGCGTTGCTATTCTTGATGACTGAGATGGACATCTCTAAGCACACGTGGACCGTCAACCACACCTTTTAGACCAAAACAAACTGATTCAATAAGAATTACTTCACACCATAAGTATATTAGAAAAAGTATGGACAAGGCTGAGCCGCGGTAGGTACATAATCTACGTAGTTAAAAGGATCGACGTTACTGAAACCAGGACTGTCGTTAATATAATTTTGTGTCATATTATCATAGGCATGCTCGAGTATTTCGTTAGCCTGGATGCACATATAATAACAATAATTTCTTAGGACATCTCCACGCACGGCAATCTGATCCCAAAGTGAGCATCAAGAAATCTTGTGTTATGATAATCAGACGGTTGATAAACTACATATATACCTATATACATATTAATATATACTTACATAGATATTTTTTTTACACCCACATACAAAAAATACTGGTGCTCATCACACAAATATTTATGCTGGCTGGGAATCAAACCCACAACCCTCGGCGCAACAGTCAGGTTCACTAACCACTGTACCAACGGGCCAGTCACATAAATTATGTGTGTAAGCACAATATATACAATTTGCTTTTATCAGCTGTTTGGTGATCAAACCAAGCGCTCTGCCCAGCGGAGAATCAGACTGCGATGTATGATTTGTCCGTGCTGTCTGTAAGTTGATCATAATCGGATTACCTATATACGAACTGTGAAAAATTAAAATTTAGTTCAAATAAGATCAAGATCACTTATTAAGTACATATATAACCAAACTTGATCTGATTTGCATGAAATATTCATTTACGCAAGCTCACATGTATTACTAGTGTAGCGAGCTATAAAAAGACAGTTACATTACGTTTGTTATCAGTTCTTACAAGAAATTCGTACATACTACACAAACTGAACAAAATGTACTCAAAGGTAAATAAAAAAGGTTGTTTTAATTATATTTTCTAAATACTGCAAGCTATTTTAAGGCTTACTTGGAAAAATTAAACATAAAACGTAACAAAAAAACTTAACATCACGCCTGTAATCCCCGAAGAGGTAGGAAGAGGAGTGTAGTACACTCTCAAAAACAAGTTTTACTGTTATTATAATTACATTTAATAAAAATTAATCTTAACTAAAAGTTAATCATGTGTGCTACAGATCGTAATCTTCGCCGCTGCCCTGGCCATCGCCGCTGCGCAGCACGGCTCCAGTCACGGGCACGGGCACGCTGTCTCCTCGCAGAACGTCGTGCTGCACCAGACGCACGGCCACGTGCAACATGCCCCAGTGATCGCTCACCATGCTCCTGTTCTCGCTCACGCCCCAATCCAGCACTCTAGCGGACATCACGAGGAGCACTACGTTAGAAGATATAATAACCCATTTATTTTTATTAACGAATAACTTCTAACTGTATCTCATACTCATAAATATTTCCAGGCACCTCCTCACTACGCCTTCGAGTACAGTGTGCACGACCCCCACACGCATGACATCAAAGCGCAGCATGAGACTCGCGAGGGGGACGTCGTGAAAGGCTACTACACCTTGCACGAGGCTGACGGTACTGTCAGACGCGTCGACTACACTGCTGATAAGCACTCCGGGTAAGACTTGCAGAACTTCATACCGATTAATAGCGGCCTGATGTAATTACACTTATTTTGTTTTGTATTACTTCCTCTAATTACCTTAATGTATTTACAGGTTCAACGCCGCCGTCCACCGCGAGGGCCATGCTGTTCACGCCGTACCAGCGCACCATCACTGATTTATTAATTAATTACATGTGACCTGAAAGTTAATTTTAGTTTAGATTAAATTAAACCGTATTTGTAAAATTATATGCATTTTATTGGTCCTCTAAACTTAATTTCATACAGACTTCAGGAAATTCATTCATTAGGTTGTAAGAAGTGTACATTTATTTTGCAGGTACTTCTAAGATTATTTATTTAGAAGAGAGAGCATGTTAAAGTATTTCCAACATATTTATCTTTTATTCGTTTAATATCGTGTGCCTGTATTTTACTTTTAAATTAACTTACCATCTCTAATTACTGCAACATTACACTTGTAGCAATATATTGCAATGAAATATTTTTTGATAGTCGTCACTTCGTCTTGTGCAATTTTCTTAGCCGTAGTGATATTTTGCCGGATCAAAATGTATCTTGTTTTTCATAGGAAAAAGAAAAACGTAACTGGAAAGTAAGTAACGAAAATCGAAAATTGAATACATTCAATATTATCAAGTGTTTAAAATATAGTCTTTGGCCGAATGGTTATAAGCGCGACTGTTGTTCAAGAGTTCGATCTCCGAGCAAAGAATTCTCGGGTTATTCTTACTTGAAATTCCCAATTGCAAGGAGTCTGCGTTTCTTTACGGCGTTGGGCAATAGGTTCTCGCCCTAGTTCAGGTGCACTACATCCTTCCGCCTACCCCGTAGGGGAAATATAGGCGTAATAATGTTATGTTACGACAATAAAAACTTCTAGCCCTTTGGAGTCTTGAAACTAATATCCCTTTTCGGACAGACCCCTGCTACACCTATTTCTAACGTGAATTAATTGTTACTATAACCTTTTTTTTTGATCCAAAAGAAAAAGTTCCTGGTTTCCGAGAATACCAGGGGCAACCATTTTAGTTCTCAGAAGTAACATCGCGTCTATGATCAGTTTTGAATAGGAAAGATACTAATAAATAATTACTGCTAAGCTGATGATATGGATAAACCATATTTATGCAGTTACTTCTCTAATTTAATACTATTGACATTACTTATGCAGTTAATATACTAATGCAGTTCTCTATAGATGACTGCTGATTTAAAAATCAGTTCATTGTTTGTTCCAATAATAACATTTGGTCATGGCTAGCGTGCTTGCTGCTCACACAAGATAAAGCTATTAAATTTAACTCAGTATTCAGAGTTGATTTCTAAATAATGATTCAACATAAAACCTAAAATAATTCACAAAACAAACAGCCAATATTTGGATAGGATTGTAACTGATTCTCATCACCATCATAATTCATAATTCATTTTATCATTGCACTAGTTGACTGACGCGTTAAATCAGTGGTTAGTGAACCTAACTGTTGCGCCGGGGGTCGTGTGTTCGATTCCCACCCAGAATAAATATTTGTGTTATGAGCACAAGTATTCTTTCTATGTCTGGGTGTAAAAAAATCTATATAAGTATATTTTTATATGTGTAGTTTATCAGCCGCCTGGTTACCATAACACAAGCTCTCTTGATGCTTACTTTAGGATCAGGTGGCCATGTATGGATATGTACCAAGATATTATTATTATTATTATTATTACTGTTTGACTTGATTTCCTCACAGGATGAAAAGTATTAAGGCCATACTCAGCCAAACTAACCTAATATTAGTAGATCCCAGCTGTATAACATTTTTTTTTAGAAACTCTCATGTATACGATTTCTTCTTATGTTTTTCTGTACCATATAACAGAAATGTAATATCACGCCGGTAATCCCCGAAGAGGTAGGCAGAGAAGTGTAGCACACTCCCACGTCTCACCAGTTACGTTCACGTCATATTATGAAACAGGTGGTGAGTCTATTGCCATACACCGGGCACAAATCCAGACTCCGAGCCAGTACTAGAAAAGTTAGACAAATCCAATAGTACTGGACCCGGGATTTGAAACGATGACCTATCGATCAGTAGTCGCGCTTGCAACCAACACAACAAACGAGACAGTCATATAACAAACGATATTTAATCTTAAAAACGCACCACTTTAAGAAACGTTAGATTTGCTGGTCAGTACTTTTAACCTAAATGAGAATAGTGGAACTACTACTTGTACACGCTGTCCCGGATAACGCAAATAGTACTTCGTCAATACATATTGTTCTTTGACTCGAAAATTTAAGCAAAGTGTCCAGGGTTTGATCCCCGGTAGGGCAAAGTATTATTAGGTTATTCTTGGAATTCCTAGTAATAGCAAGGGGTGTGTATTACTGCTCGGTGTGTGACTATAAACTCACCCTATATTACATGGGATGTATAACATAGCTCGTGAAAAGTGCGAGTACTACTCTCCTCTGCCTGCCCCTCCAGAGAAATAAAGGAGTGATTGTATGTTATAATTCCAAAACTGGTTATGACTGCCTCGTTAGTCGCGTGATCGCATGCGCGACTGCCGATCTTGAGGTCCTGGGTTATACCTCCGGGTCCGTACTATTATATCTAGGCGTGATGTTACTTTAGTAAAAAAACGTTACATCACGCCTGTATTCCCCGAAGAGATAGGCAGAGGAATGTAGCACATTCCCACGTTACACCTGTTATATTTACGCCCCCTTGTGGAATAGGTGGTGAGCTTATTGCCATATACCGGGTACAAATCCAGACTCCAAGTCACTACTAGAAAATCTAAATAAGAAAAATGTAATAGTATCTGACCCAGGATTAAACCCAGGACCTCTTGATTATTTCACTAAAATCTTTTTAAACAGAGTCTACGGTGAAATCTCACACAATAATTTATTTAATGTATTACTAAAAACACTTTGCTATTGATTGGAAATCGCAAACCGGATTACGATTAAGAAAAATATTTAAGTAACACCAAATTACCATGTAGATAAAAGTTGAACCTAAAAACATATCTAAATGAAGGGTCATGGTCACTTACTTCAGTATGTAGCAAACTAGATTTTAACTGAACTAAACGGTTACTTAAGCTATCTCGACAGGTATATATAAAAAGCCAATTTGCCTTATTACCGCTATCAGTTGTCACCAGACACCACAAGGTACATACAAAACTTAACATGTACGCAAAGGTAAATTAAATATTTATATTATTTAAGATGTTTCTTGAATTATTAGTACATAATAAACAGTATATACTTTATAATATAACGATAAATATAATTTTAATGGAATAGATTTGACAGATTCATTTTATTTATAATTTCATTGTATCTTAGATCGTAATCGTCGCCGCTGCCCTGGCCGTCGCCGC
>DVPG01000023.1:0-15287 GCA_018239085.1 Yanguna spatiosa spatiosa
CATGGATTTAGACGTTATAATCACTTAATGAAATAGAATAATACAAATAGAATCCGTACAGTCAGTATCTTAGTCCAGCTGACCTTAACTGGAACACAAATGACGCCACGTCATCCAAATTGAGAAGGAACGCTATATATATAAACGCGTATACCTAACTACAATGTTCTTCACAAAAGGACAAGGTCAGCACAAGTGGGGACCGCTAAAATCACTAAAACTGCTAAATCTTCAGTATCGTGAATACGTTTTTAGGTCTATATTTGAATAAGGATTTAAAATATTCGTAGTCCTTTCTAAAAACATTCTGCGCAAAGTGTCGGATGTGACACTGTTAGAGTTTATATAGAAAAGGAGCGCTGATCATTTTGTTCTTTAAGTAAGAGGAGTAATTTTTTTATTAGATAAAATCACGCCAGGAATCCCCGAAGAGGTAGGCACAGGAGTGTGGCACACTTCTACGTTTCACCAGTTACGTTAACGACCAATTAGGGCATAGGTGGTGAACCTAGTACCATATACAGGGCCCAAATCCAGACTCCGAGCTTCTATAAGAAAATCTAAATTAGAAAAATCTAATAGTACAGGATCAGGGATTTGAACCCAGGACCTCTGCGATCAGCAGTCACGCTTGAAACCAACACGACCAACAAGGCAATCATTTATAACTTTTACGAATATAAAACCACCACTAAAGACCACTTAGATATAAAATAACTTTTTAATAACCTGCTCCATGTACTACTACGCAAAGAGAATGAATTATTGCTACAATAGCCATAAATTATTATGCGCATTGAATAAAATTGTTATGTAACAAGCACATTACGCGATAATTAAGCCATGAACATGAATAAATTATTCATTTGTATACAAAAAAAAACGTTGGCAGAACTAATAGAACTCGTGTATTCTAACGAACTCCAAGACAATAGCTGCTTATCTGACCACAGATCGAATTTAGGGTCGTCTCTTATGGTTAAATGTATAAATGCAATATTTGCATGTCAGAGAAAAAATACGACCACTGGTATATATTAAGTTTATCAGCAATAAAAAATTTCTATATAAATAATGTTTACGTTGAAGTAAATAACTTAATAACGTATAAATTAATGTAAACGACATAATAGCTTACAACTATTAATCGATTTTTTAAATATTAGATTCTATTTGTTTGATGATGATAATGATGGTGATGATGAATTTTTAAGCTCCCTCCTAATCTGATTTTATTATATCTCAGCTATTTTCACTGCATGTTTTTCACTCTTATTGTGTGATTAAAGTTTTTGGTAGCCCTATCGATAGCCCGCTATTGTAGGTGCGCGCACGCAGCCTTCGGCGCGACCTCTCCTCGGCCTTTGGACGAATCTGCATGCGCTCTCACTTCCTAGTTTCACTGTGAATGAATCCCGGCTATCCCGAAATTGTATACGAAATAATTATTTAAATAAAGAAAGAAAGTATAGTTAGAGATAACACAATACAATTTAAAGGAATTGTCAGTTACGAAATGGATAAGTTTCGGTGAAGGGCTAATTATGTAATTCAAGTTTGTCCTTATATAATTTCCTTTCGATATTTGTCATTTTACTTTGGGATGTAATTATGTACCTATATTTATTCCTATATTTAGATAATATAGACACTATCTCTTTACTAACAAAGTAAACTATAAAGCATTTATGTGTTTAATGTTATTAAACATTAACAGTAAACGTTAGTTTAACGTATAGATATATATTCAGACATTTTGCAATTATAACAATGAACAGAAATATAGGTCAACGCCATCTATCGCTCATAAGGATTAACATATCAAAATTTAATAAGATTCTTTAGTATTTGTCAGTTATTTATGTAACATACCGAAACGGTTACCCGCGTATCAATTAGCAGCTAGGTCGTGGCGTGATGACTGGCCGGTCGGCCAATGAGAGACAATTAACCACGTGCAGCCCTATCTAGGTCAACGAAGAGCTACGGACGCTAAATGTGACGCGCGGAAACGTCAGCGTGACATTTGCGAAATTTGAAGTTTTGTTTATCGTTTCCAAATATTACCATCTTCAATCGTCATGCAACGTTTCTTGCCGTATTGTAATATATTGTCCGTAGGACAAATAATTGTTAGTTCCTGACTATGCAATATGTTGTAATCGTAGCATGCTACGTAGCTGAAGGTGTAGGCAGAGGAGGGTCGTACACTTCCCACCGTTGACCAGTTAGGTTTGCGTCCCACTATGAGATAGGGATCTAATGTATTGCAATATATTGTATACCAACGAATTAACGAAGAGGTACGCGGTTTAATAGATTCATATTAAAAGCCATTCAATTCAACTAATTCAACGATTCAATAACCACAACAACTATATTACTGACATTCAAGGCACAATCGGTACGCTAAGTAACTTAGCCGAGAACGTTCTCGAACCACGCAACAAATTATCTTGCACTTGTTAACCGATAAATTGCATCAGAACCGAGATTTATAAGAACTGCTGAAATAGACTGGACAACGACCTTGCGCCGTTCATAC
This sequence comes from Yanguna spatiosa spatiosa, assembly GCA_018239085.1. Lineage (NCBI taxonomy): Eukaryota > Metazoa > Arthropoda > Insecta > Lepidoptera > Hesperiidae > Yanguna > Yanguna spatiosa. The sequence goes on from DVPG01000023.1 coordinate 2,546, forward strand.
TTGCATACGTGCTGCAATACACGTGGTATCCTTTCACAGCCACCTTTTAATCACACCTGACTCACCAACTTCTTATCCACTCGTTGCTGATCATCGGGGTCCATAGATATAGTTTTTTTTAATAAGTCGTTAGCCGCGTTACTATGGTGACAAATGTTTCGAGGGTTTTTTTATAGTTGAGTAGACCTATTGGCTGATTCGGCTTTAGTCGTTAATGGAGAAGCTTTTAGATTTCTAGTATCAAATTTCTCATTAAATGTTGTTCTACTAAAGTGTCTCCCTGCGATTTGTGCGTCACTCGCGCACAAACTGTTCCACACACATAAACCATTCACGACAAATATGAAGCCTTACAAAGTGTTTATTCATTACAATAGTTTCTTTGCGTCATTACACTTAAGCGGCATGAAAAGTGTAAGATCTCTTAAAAATATTGAAATTACGAATTGCTCCGCGAATCCGGAAAACTGGTTCGCAATATACACCTTGTACCGAGTAATAATAACAATATTGTTACGTAACAACAATTGTATTGTTATATACAATTATTGGTTAAGATAATATTATATACTCGTAATTTTTCTGACATATGAAGTTGTAATTTGATAACGAAATTTTATTATTTGTGTGAAAATAAATTAGTGAACAAAAGTACTGAACTCTGCCGTACATTTGAAGACGTTTCCAGTAAGTCATAAAAACTTTACATCTGCGTTTGTTGACTCAAATAATGTACAATCGTCTTGTACGTAATAGCCGCGGCTAACGCATCCAGACTATTTTGGTCTTTGATCATTTGTTCAATTGATTTGTATTACATTACGCTTTTATTATTCATTCAAGTACTCATCATTTCAATCCTTAATTATTATATTACTATATTTTTATTAACAAGTTTAATTTTAATAACGCGATAGTGAAAATGTCCTTTCATTATCGTTCGTAAAGATACATTTGTAATGTTGTAGGATTTTATAAAGAATGGACCATTTGTCGAAATATGTAAATCATAAGGAAAACTTGATCATTTTGATGCGATTAAATTGGAGTGGCATCTTGAAACAACTGTGGATTACATTATTTATTATAATAGTGGTAGTGGTAGTGGTACACACGCGTAACTTAGTAGAGAAATATGTAGAGTGTTTGTAATAAATAACTATTTACAATCAGATCCGTATTAGCATGCTGCAGTGGTAGGTAAGTGATGTTTCCATTTGTAATCAGCGGAGCGACGCGGCCGCGCCTCGCAGTCTGCGCCCGCGATACTACGCACACTGGCGCGCATTACATATTTACGTAACTACACTTTTTAACATCCTTACGTTACGTTTCATTTCGCAGTACATTCGCAGGCTGTGTGCATTCCTTGGCTAGATCGCAGAATCGGATAATCTGTGCACGTCACTACGTGTTTTCTTTTTAAATTCGAATTTCGTCTTTTATCTGTGCAAAGATTTGCGCGGGAAAGTGAAAATGTTCAGCAAACCGACAAGCTTATTATAATAATGATAAAGTTGAATTAAAATAACATCTAACATCTTTGGTTTATTATAAAGTAACTATCAGGTTATCGACCTCGAATGAAAATTGATTCTCTCTCGCTCGGAAAAGGCAATATCATGAGAATACAAATGATGCGAATACGTATCAAGTTGTCGTGGGATTCTTGTGCGACGTTTATGTAACACCTGGACGAGTTTTGCAATGTAGCAACTTACTTTGAATTTTAAAATTGTACCACGGGTACTAATAATAAATGTTTTTTTTAACAAAACGTAAAAGCTTCAATATTTTTATTCCTACTTATTGAAAACATCGGTTATCTAAATTCGAAATCGCTATTTCGAATTTCAAAACGTTAGCCTAGATAAGTATTTACTATACTTATCTATATGTTATAGAAGATTTTTTTATACAGAACATAAAAGCTTCGATCTTTTTCTTCTGTCGCATTGAAATTTCGTAATCTTTCGCATAAGGGACGGTACTAAAGTACTGAATTGTATTGTGTCACGCTCCGTGATTGGCATGGTAAGGTATGCACAAATTGTCTTTGTATTTGCATCTACTGATGCTCGCAGCTATTATTTAGGTGACTAAGACACATGGAATTTCTATTTCCATATGATTGCATGTCAATCATGTGTGATTTTGTTAACATTAATGTCGCATAAACTGAGCTAGGTGTTCATTATACACGCAAACGGAGCTAAACGGAACGTGGCACGTTTTATTAGTTTATTAACTTGTAAATGCGTACAATTGTGAACATTGTATGAAAACATAAGGAAATGTTTGTTCGTTAATACATTAATGTACTGAGCTGCAATAAGTCAGCGTTCTTGGCGGGCAATGAATTATTACGTCGGTGACGTAAAGCGTTCCATAGAAGATTTACTGCAACATATATGGCCATGCATTTCACACTAATTAGAAATACAGAGATATAATGTGGGCGAGCGGCGACGTTTACCGTCGAGCAAGGACTAGATCCAAGTGAACGGCCACAAAAACTTAAGGCAACTATCGGAAAATTGTCGCAGACACCTACTCGGTAAGGAAAGCCGCGAAACGTTCTAGATCGTGAGTTTATATAAACGTACGAAAGCGGCCACTCGTGCATTGCATTTATTCGAAACACTTGACAGTCGCAAATCCACATGTTGCAAGTATTAAATTAAAAAATCCAAAAGGTAAACGCCGAGAACAGGTTTAAATGCGTAGTGAGTTGTAGATAAAAGTTTTCAAGCTGATATCTGGGACAGTTGAAACTTTCTGGCTCATTATTTGCGGAATTATAATTATTATAATTATACGTTTTCTTTGTACTACAGTTAGTTATACACGTAATTTCCAATACAATACGTAGGTCGGTACATTAGCTGTTCTATTTTTAGCTGACAGATATATTTTCTTAGTATATAATCTGTGTGTCATAAAACCTGTGATGTGGTTAAGTCCGAGGCATGCATAAATCTAAGCGAAGTGGTCATCAAGAACGCTGGCTCTTCATCTCGTACCGGCCACCCTGAAAACGCGGAATAAAAAAGACAACACACGTCTACTTCTGCGCGGGCACTGGCATTAATCGCGAATGTCCAGACCGATACAGATTAAAAAAATAAATAAATACGTAAATGGCGCTTTTGTGGCCAAACGTCAACTGTGTTTGTTTGACGGCACAGTGACTGTTCCGGTATAAGGAACAAGGTCGAAAGTCGCGTAGCTGTTAATCGATAGGTGTAAATTTATATTGGCCGGTTAAAATAACCAGACGGACTGGTTGGGTCTAGTGCCGTTGAACCGCACAGGTGGGCCTTGGATTACGAGAGATAAATTTAATACGGCATAATAATAGAGTGCTTAGCGATTGACGTATAAGTATAGTATGCTCATCGGACTGAAACCGAGAGTTACGTGTGACGGGACACCGCGGGAAAATAAAGCACACACACACAGACGCACACACATAATTGTATGGCCGCTGGTGGAACGACACATAATGAGCAAATGTTTACATTTATTTGTACGTAATTCAATTTTAAGCTTATGTTTATGGAACTATTAGAAATGACATATATATCTCTCAGTACAGAATTCATGAGAAAGCTTCATGACTGCGCTCGTTTGCTGTTGAGCAGCAAATGTCCATAATTAGCAATATCTTGGTGTCTCAATAAACTCATTATATTCTTTAATGAAATTCATTTGAATACACTATAAAACCCATTTTATTAGTCTATTATCTCGTGCATAAGAAAAATGGCAAACGCGAACGTCGGAAGTGAGATGATTGCATCTATTAAATTTTACAACGATGATATTAATGTGTACAAGTATGGGTATACTAATTCATTGAACCCGATATTGGCGCAGCTTGGTAGACTAACGTCCAAGTGTATAGCGTCATGGCAACACAGTCCTTCAATGGCATTCGAATCTCAAATTTTCTAGGTATTACCCTAAGTTTTTGTCTAATAATTATTTCGCTTTATATTAGTATTCCATTTACAAACGCATTAAACCAATGATATTAACTGTATTACATATTTAAAAGCTAAATAAAGAGGTGAAGAAAAACTCTTTGAACCATAGTGTTTCCATGGTGAACCTAACCGCGCTAATGTGGCGCCAAAGGCGGAAATTGCATACAGGAAGCGGACATAGGTATAAAGAATTCTTACAGGCATTATGTAAATGATAATTACTACCCACATAATTGCCAGTAACAAATAAACAATGTATGATGAAATCTATTTATGCCTTGTTCATGGAATATTTTTTAAAATAATCGTTATCTCACTAATAAAACGACTAAGTAATTTTTAAATATCAACTTATATTTATTGGGCAGATGGACTGTCTTCAATAGCACACGCAACTTCATACTGACCAAAGTATGAAACAGTTATAATCTAGACACATTTATAGGTGTAAACATGACTGAGGTGATATATATTTAATATTCTTTGGATTCTCAATCACTAAAATTTACGATAACTCCTTATTCCCATATGCTAAAATCAATTGTCAAGGGCGCCATATTTTTTTTGTATGTGTTGATTATGTCTTGGACAGTAACGGGCAAAAGTTATTGAGCACTTTTTGAAGACGTAACAAAAATCGGAATATGGTTTTTAAATTGTAATATATAAATTATTCAAGAAAGAAATTAGAAGGGTATACGCATTATAATATTGTGAAATATTTGATTGACTTTAAATATTACATATTATGTAGGTAGTCGTTAGATTTTTCTGTACTTCAGCGAAGCGTTTTTTTTTAGAAGAAAAAAATATGCCTTTCTTCTTTTCTTAATCGTAACGGTCGCAATGCAAAAACAAACTACGTAGAAAAATAGTTTGGAAAAGTCTAGAAGGTTGAACACGAGACAAACAACTTATTTTCCATTCAACGACTTCATAATTTGTTATTCAAGGAAAATACTATGAAATTGATCCCTCAATCGTTTCTTCTTACTGATATCCTCGTAGTCTACATAATAGGCTAAATATATATTCGATTATTATTATTCTTGCGGTAAGACACCGAGTGCAAAAACCTTTCTGTACAGTTAAATTAACTGTTGATATTATTATTAATCGACAGTTTTTTATTTTATGCCATTCATATTTCCCAAACTGGTTGTCGGTAGTGAAAATAAATTTGTACGTGCATATCTTCTCGCCATGTCCCTGACGTAAATATACGTCCCTAATTTGTCCCTTTACTTGGTACTCGGTGTTCTCTGTCTACCCCGTGTTGATAAATATCTGCCATCGTGATATTGTTCGTGGAACAATTTAAGGCAAAGAACATTACTACCTATTGTTCCATTTCTGTGTATTAATTTGTGCAAGCACACGAACTGCATCTTTGATCGGTGAATCTTATCCACATTCAAAGTTATAAACATACAAATTGTTCACTGCTGCCTGTTCATTTACTTCTATGTTCACAAAAAATAAAAAAAAATTAACGTGACAAAAAACTGAATTCTGATAGAAGATTTCGAAACAGTCACGAAGTAAAATACAACTACTTCAATTCACTTATGGATAGTAATTCATAAACAATGGCCGAAGAATGTTTTAAACCCCATCAGCCTTTCAAAGTCTACAATTGGACATAGACCTCCCCTAATTAACGCCCTTCACATAATCACTGGCATTTGAAATCCTGTTACTTTTCGCTCTCATCATTTAATAAAAGTCCAATATAGTTCGCTGAATTGATCTAACATCTTAAACAAATCACAATTAATACACGTTTGATTAAAAAAAAACTTAAATCTGATACAAAATAAATAGGAGTTAGCTTGCAAATATCCAAATGTCGCAGTGGACACATCAAAGGCGAACGCAAATAGCCGCCTAAGTGCGTAAATAATTTCAGAATATAACAGTGCATTAACGAAATTTATATCTGAAACGGAACAACTCAGGGATATGTCCTCTGATGTCTTTGAGTCACTCCATTTTTTATGTGGTCATATTGGAAATTTTCCCAACCGTCTGCGCATCGAGGAGGTGGTAATGACATCTAGAAAATTAAGCAAAAAACAGATATTGAAGTGCCACACCAACCAATAGAAGTCAGTGGAGTACTGGCCGAATGTAGAGTAAAAAATTTCACCGAACTTCAGCGTATCAAGCCAAATGTTCTTGCATTTTTAACTAAACATAACCATAGAGTTAATACAGAAACTACAGACAAAATTTGAAATTCAATATCTTTCTAACTGTTCAATATTTCATTATTATTACGGCAATACTGATATTGGAAGGTATGCATTAATTTTTATGACATACAATTACATAGTACACACGAAACAACATGGAGTACAGCCCATTCGTTTGCGCACAGATAATTAATAATAAATAACTATCTTAGGACCCACAGCCTTAATCGCAAAGTAGACGAAGCCTATTATGATCACATAGATAATAAATATACCTACTCGTATATCTAACTACATATTTATATACATAATTTTACACTCGAGTAGAAAACAAACATTAATGTTCATTACACATACATTTTGTCCAAGTAATATAAGAATGGAACTGTCACCCCCTCATTCAGTAGTCAAAATTGCTAGCTCCTAGACCAATAAGCTAGTTGTTAAAAGTTATATTTGTATAATAAAATAGCAATTGTGTATACCCTGCAGGTTGCAAATATACAGTATAACTTGTTAAATCACGTAGGTACAGCCTTGGTAGTTTTTAGAAATTAAATTAATTTCCTTATTAGTTGTTGTTTACTTGTGTCATATAAAAATGAATGAATAAAAATCGCTTTCTATAATGGCACTCTGTCTATAACGTCGGGCACAAGATAAAATCATTAAAACATATATGATGTAAATTATTGTCTACGGATGGAAGAGTTGTTTTATAGTCTATTAAATGATTCTTTTTTTTATATATTAAAAAGCTTATGCTTTTGATTAAAGGTATTTTAGAGATATTAAAATATTGGTTTTTTTAATGATTTAGACGCATTAATTAAAAGAGTCCGGTACATTTTCACATGAGTGCACTCTGAACAAGTTTTTTATAATTATGTAATAGTGACACTTTAAACTTGTTCATCTAGTGATCTACTATCAACAGGATCTTAAAACAAAACATAAATTTCTACATAACATAGATTTAAATGTCATGTTGAATCTTTTATATTGTAATTGACTGTTTAGTTTATATAGTGATTTTCTTCATTACACTTGTGTGTCACACATTTTACGTGATTTTACAGCTTATGCAATTTTATAATTAACAACTTGGAAAAATCTCGATAATTCTTTGTGGAACATATTCTTCTAATTAACTACAGATGTTTTAAAATTGCTTAATGTGCAAAAATTGTGTAACAAAGTCGATGGCACTTTTCAAAATAATTTTTAAACGAAATAAGTAGTTGTTGCGTAATAAGCAACAAGTAATACTTAAAGCGCGTGTTAAAATAAATAAATTGTAATATTTAAATATTTTGTTCTCATTATGACGTAAATAAATATAGGACCGCCCGCAGTGCACAGGTGTTTTGGGTGTTCAGTATCTTTCCTCTCATGTTTGAGTGTCGTTTGAGTTTATTTTCTAAAAAACCTTTTTTGACCTAACCAAGACTTTGAGGAGGAATAATGAATATTAAACTACCATAAACGTTGATAAGCAGAAGGAAGACAATGTTAGAAAAACGTTCTTAATGGCTCGCTTTCAGCGTTATCATTATAGGTTCATTGACGAGCAGCGGAAGCGTCGCCGGTGGGCAGAAAAAAATGACTCCGAAGTTCGAAACTGCTAAAAGTCAAAAGCGGGACGCACTTGGCGAGGTGATTTTTTTTCTTTTTGTCCAACTGTCTGGCGGCCAAGTAAACTTGTCAACGCCGTCTGGCCAGTGCCATTAACTTCTTATTTATCGCCAAACGAACCCTGAGAGTTCTTAGTGCTGGCTGCGCTCCAAGTGGTCCCCTGTTATCATTGCAAGATATTATATTTTAATCTCTCATTCATCCTGAGCGCCGCCGCCCATTCATAATACACCGCCCACAGTAACAGAAATTTCTCGACACTCCGGCGGTCATGGCAAAACTAATTAAAAGGAAACGCCAATTAATTGTATTATTTATTGTTTTCGATTTCGATTCGATTAAAATTGAAAACCAGTTATGGTAATCGATTCTGATTTACGAAGATGACAAGTGTTTGGGATACTTTTAAAAGTTCCATTTGCAAAGTGTGTTTTAATATGTTTAACATATTCGACACTGCCCTGTTTTTTACCTTTGAACTAAACAAAAGTTTTTCTATACTGTAAAATTACAGTTCTAAAATGCATATCTCATGCCTATATATTCTATAAAAATTTAAAATTAAACATACTGATAACAGATGTTCGTCAGAAATGCTTTGTTTGGTTTTAGTAATGGTTAAAGTAGAATCATACATGCTTTTACCTAAAATAACTGCTTTTTGATAATTACAATATAATTTTATTAAGGCTAATATCTCATGAGGATACTTGTGTGTCACTCTTGTGTGTTAGCGCCATATATGTAAATATGAATAGGTAAATCCTATCGAACGTGTCTGAGCTGCGTGATAAACAAAATGAGTCACGTAACAATTAGAATAATGTAATTTATAGCCATTGCAAAAGTCACTCATGTTAATATATGACACGATTATTAAGCGGTTTTAATTAAATTACGACGTCCAGTGTAATATTTTATACGCCTGCCGTTTTAAGAGCGTGTGAAAAAATTGGCGCCAACTCCAGACAGCTGTTAAAATGGAATAAAAGATTTGATATTTATGATGTTTGGGTGCGAAGGAGACTATATTTTTATCATAGACAAATCATAGAGGAAGCATTTTTTATCTAGAATGTCCGACGACACTCAAGCTACATATGTAGGTGTTCGGTTATATTGAAAGTATTATTTGTTTTAATATAGTTTGTAGTAAAAGATTATATTTTATGCATGTTGTACATTTTAAAATAAAATTACGTGCTATTTTTTCAGAATACAAATGTGACGTAGGTAGAGGCTGACCGAAAGGATCTAAATCTTTCCTCGTAATATAAGGACATCCGGAAGTATGTACTTCCGCGCGTTGTTCTTCTAAATTTAAACGCATACAGCGTGATGAGTTGGATTAGTCAGACCTCGAATCTGTGTAGGTTCGATGCCGGTCAACGCCGAGGATGATCATCTTATACGCCCGTATTTCGAATGACGACGCTTATATCAACTGTAAATATTGCTGATAATAACATTTTCACTCAAATGAACGGTTCTTCCGTTTTTTCAAATTTAAACAAGAAATAGGCATTACTGTCCGACATATCTCGTACAATATTCGTTATTGTCAGATGAGGCCAGATTTCGACTCCAGTTATATGAGAAGGTTGGATGACAAATGGAAAAATAATCCTAATAGCTCAATTTAGTCGGGCTTTCATATTCGTTGCGTTCTCCTCATGTAAGTTGATCAGTTGGAGTGAGAGTTATCAGCAATATTTCGGACAGTGAGCATTTCATTTCATAATGTTTACAATATCCCTAGTCGTTATTGATACTAATAATATTACAGCCTCCACATCGCATCAGCCTGTCGTCTCAGTCCACTGCTGGGCATAGATTTCCGCAAAGGGCATTTTTGCACTTGTGAAAATTTGTCATGCATTCTGCACCTATGGGAATATTCCCACGCGAGGCATACGAGTTGAAGATTGGTTACATCCCTTATCGGCTACAGCCTTAATCCAGTAATATTATTATAAACGTAACTTCACGCCTGTAATCCCCGAAGAGATAGGCAGAGGAATGCAGAACACTACCACGTTTCACCGGTTACGTTTACGTCCCACTATGGAATAGGTGGTGAGCCTATTGCCAACGATACTAACATTTGTCTGTATTATTTTGGCTACACAATGTCCACGATATCACGCGCCGTGAGAATACACAAGTGGAAATCATAAATTCGTTACAATGACGAAAGAAATCCCTAATATATATACATATATATACACTAGGACTATGAAAATTTTGTCATGAAACATGTGAATATCAAATTTAAAACATTCTAAGTACATATTTGCTCTACACATCTCCTGTCACCAATACAAGAGCAAATTCTATGGGCATCTAAAAATTTTCTCTACAACATTCTAACGCTTATTTAACAGTGGAATTTGTGCCGAGACAGGGTCCCTTAGTTTTAATTAATTGTTTATTTATTTATAATTTAGGCTTTTAGTACTCACATTCAGTTTCAGTGAACAACCGTCCAAACACCTGGCGGCCGATTATATTACATTTTCGAACTTTATAATCGTGTGTATTAAAAAAAATCAAGAAATACTCAAGTATAATGTATATCAATTATTCATTTTTAATAGTCCAATAAATAATTTTTAAAAGAGAAGAAATTTACTTGAACGCCTGCGTGGCAGAGTTTATGTTTCCTATCCAAACAGACAGGTTTCATGGACTGAGAAATTGTTCCTAGGCGTTTAATTAAAAAATCCCTGGGCGATACCGCAGTTTTTAATATAGAATAATATCATCATAATATGAAAATTTGTTTAAAGAGTTGTATTTGAATACATAAAAGTCATATCGTCACTTACTGAATAACCATTAGCGATTTCTATCCATTGATGTGCTTAATCGTATCATTGATAAATAATGCCATAAATTCAAACGAACTACTTCGAAACTGAACTAATATGATGATACCTGGCACTAGTGATTTTTATGTGTTAAACACACCACATACGGCCGTTACATGGCTCATATTTTGAAACTCAAAAACTTATTCACGAACAGACATGGCTCGATGATAGCCTATAATGAAAGTTTCCCATTGACTAGTGAAGAGAAATACAAAAAAACTATTTCGAAAATATTATCATGTTACTTCTATAAGTATTATCTATCTATTACTTCAACGCGCAGCACGATACAACCACGCATCACACGTCAATTATTTTTTATAAACATCATCGTTTTATCAAATCTAGTAAAATATAACGAGTACGTAGCGCGCACCGAGGCTGGTAACATTGCGGTATAAAACCGTACCACCGTGTTGTACTGTGACATCTGCGCTGAGCGTACAGCGCTGTCTGCAATCGGCGTTACGACGCAGCGTTTAGACGCGGCGTTGAGACGTTCAAATTTTTTTTATAATTTCATATATGGCCACAAAGTGATGCTGCTTTCTAAGCCATTCAATCTTACCGCCATAGGCTACTCGAACGTCCGCATTAACCAACTGTTAATTGCAAGCAGTAACATCGACGGTTTCGTTATCAGGTACAATGTCACTTGAAATAAATGAATGATCCCCGTTTCTTCGAATCATTTTATTTTGAAAATCTTCTCTATCACGCTACCCTCCAGCTTACAAGGGCAATAAATCCACCAGAAGACGACTCTTCGATCAAACAAGACCTGCCATGACCTGTCCTATCGCCAATCAATCATATAAATATCCTCAATAACAAAACCAATATAATATTATTCAAAGCAGTTACCACGTCAAAACTAGATGGAGATATTTAGCCCTCGATGCTCTCTGCCTGCCCAGTGAGGCGATCTGACGTGTTGGTATAATAACAATAACAGTAACAATTTAGTCTCTTTCAAAGTGCAGTTATAAATTTTGATTGCCGAATATTTTCTAATACTAGGCGTTCGAGTAGCCACAAGCAAAAAATGCTTAAAAATTCCCTAGGATTCCCAAAACATGTCCACAGTCCACAACACGCTGTATAACGCAATGCTACTAACGCCTTAGAACGCCACTACTATTTATCGGACAATTATATTAGGAATCATTATAAATTTCACACACAATCAACTGTTTTATTTTATTAACATTTTTCAGTCTAGACGCGACATTGGTTTTTTTGTGAACAATTTTCGGCCGCTACTACCAGCCCGCTAGGATGTAATCACCATTTCGTTTTCATTAATATAACTGGCAACAAAAAATGTTCACAAAACTAGCAACCCAGAGACACGATTTACACTAGAATATAGTAATTATAGACCGTAATAATTACATTATTTTATTATTTTATATAACATCTTAGATTTTATAAAGAAGCATTAGGAGTTTAACGATGGTAAGGGTTCTAATCGCAAATCAATATTAACATTGTTTCGGGAAAGCGTTCTGAAATGTTGCCATTGGAAATAATCGTACACGTGGACACATCCAGCGTTGCCACTGTTTAAAACTCAGCTCTAATACATCGTTTATTTGCGTGTCTACCTAACAGAGCGGAAAACGCGCAAAACCCAAAAGCATTGCTGTTTTGTTTTACGCCACACATAGTTTTGACGTCAGTGTTGCCACAATCAAACCGTTAAAAAGCCGGATTGAAGCCTTTAGAAGCAAATGCCCTCCAAAAATTTTCATCCTCTAGTCGAACAATCATATTTAATTTGCATATTTACTCCCACACACCATTATGTGGGTAGTTATAAAAACTCATTTTTTGAATGACCGCCCAAGTTATACAATCCGTGAAATTCCAGAACACCCCCCCACCCCAACGCAACGTCTACGCACTAAGCGGCCGGACGCCGCGCACAACACAACACAACGCAACACAACACAACACAACGCAACGCAACACTAACAGTTAACGATACAAAAGGAACGTCCGAGCCGCCTATATCCTCGTATCGGTCAGGCGGAACTTCTTGCAGTAC
>DVPG01000024.1:0-15259 GCA_018239085.1 Yanguna spatiosa spatiosa
TGCAGAACACTCCCACATTTCACCGGTTACGTTTACGTCCCACTATGGAATAGGTGGTGAGCCTATTGCCATGCCATGTATATAATTTGTTATATTATATATTTCATCATTACTATAACATACTCGTATGCCCCCACTCACCCCACGTTTTCTACCACCGAGGGTTGACTGGGAGAACCTCTGCCATTAGGCATCAAATACACCACTGTACCTCACAGCTTAAGATGCAAGAATAAATAAATAAATACGATACAAGAGATAAAATCGTCAAATCACAATTTTAAAGTTCGTACGCTATGCGTTATTTGAAAATTTTTATGGACATGCGTTTGCTTAATCTTTTTTGTATATAAGCCTGCTGGATATAGGCCTCCCTTGCCCACAATCCCCACGCTGGGCATGCGGGGTGGGGATCACAGAGCACGGCTTCTCGCACCACGTGCGCTGCTGCCCGTAGGCGGCCAGAACATGTAGTCGTGCCTAGCGAGGGCTCGCTGTAGGGCCGCGCCCTACAGCGATCTGCCAGATATCGAATATCTATGTACTCGTATGTCAATATAATTACAAAAATTACTCTGTGTAAGACTTAATAATCGTAGAAACGATTTTTAAGAAATACAGCTGGATGGAATCAATCCCTAAAAGCGCGAATAAAGTGTTATAAGCATATTTAATTTTTCGGGAATTGTCCAAATTTCTTGTGGTTGCAAATACGACTATTAATTAAGAGGTTCTCGGTTCGATAACCGGATCTGAAAAATATTATTGGGCTTTTCTTACTAGAAATTCCCAGTAGTACCACGAAGTTTGGATTTGTGTCCAGTGTATGGCAAAAAACTTCCTGTATTCCATGGGACGTATTACATAACTAGATAAAACGTGGGAGTATACTACACTCTTCTGCCCACCTCTTTGAGGCGATATAGGTGATATGTTACGTTAAATTCCGCCACGAACTTCCGACTTTACGACATGACTAGTTATAACGCTGAAGTTAAAGATCGTGAGGAAATCTAGATAACGCGTTTAAACTTGTAAGTAAGGCCATTTTACCAAACTGGCTTAAACCGAACCATAAGGGGGAAGAGTATTATACCGGTCGTACACTTTCTGCCCCTAGGGCGGAATCACCTCAGTATTATAAATCCACGGCCAAGTAAACTTGTACACTTGCTTAGAAGATACGATTATAAGCCGATTTGGAGGTTTACTCATTGCCTGGATCTCAACTAAAACGTATTTTAGTAAAGCTTATTGTCTAAAAAGACAGGTATATATGTTGTTAGTTGATATTTTTCATTCATATATTTGTTTAAACAGCCATAGCTCAGGGGTTTACAATTCAGCCTCTCACTCTGGAGACTTGGGTTCATCCTGACAGGCACCCGTTTCTTTATGAAGTAATGTGCGTTTTAAGTCAATCAGTCTTTTAGTTTGATATTTTACAAAATGAAAAAGCCCATTCACTTTCATAGCTCAATTATTTTTATACGAAATCTCTTTAGAAACCAAATGAAATTATAACACAATTTCATTTTAATTACGAAATTAAAGGTCTCCTTTAAGGTTAGTTACAATAATAGCCATGTCTACAGGGGTTAACGGAATTAGAGAATAATTAACGAGTTACTCAAAGATCTGAAATACAGCCGTTTCGGAGAAAATCGCCGCCGGATAGTTAGATTGTTTTAACGTTATTTAAATACGATTTTAATTTTTCATTAAAACGGCTTTGTAGTCGGTTCCAAACTACTCCAATAATCTTATGTCCTATAATTATTTCTAGTTAACTTATTTATCTGTAAAATAAAAACAATTTATTACAAACAAAAATTTTCTTATGCGAAGTCAATCCGAATAGGAGGGAGGATTTTAAAACAAACCCCGTGTTTTCTCTAGGTGGGAGAAAAGATTTACTGTTCGCACCGTGAAGTACCGTCATTAAAGCTATTTTTACCGAGACCAAATTGTTACTTGACCAAACGATTCGCATTTCAGTCTAAACTCTAAAGTGTACTTCCACATAAATATACACTAATAGATATCACCAACTCATGCCTCAGGGATAGCATTGTGATCAGCATTGAATAGGACAGCATTTGATATCTAAAACGTATTAGACATATTAGACAAGCGATTCACGCCTGTAATGAACGAAGAGGTAGACAGAGTAACGTAGCACACTCCCACGTTTCGCCAGTTACGTTTCCGTCCCATCATGGAATAGGTGGTGAACCTAGTGCCATGCACCGGGCCCAAATCTAAACTCTTCGGGGATTACAGGCGTGATGTTACGTAAAATAAAAAAATATTATTTTTTTAAGCTTCTCAAATATTCAATATCCGCGTTGCATGAAGTCTATGTTCTTAAAATACCGATATTTCGCAGTTAATAAAAGGGTTTCCACCAGTAGGTAATGCTGTTTTTACGACCTTTATGATATTACTGTCATTACAAGATAATTTAAAACGTACGTTACATCACGCCTGTATTCCCCGGAGAGGTAGGCAGAGGAGTGTAATACTACACTCCCACGTTTCATCAGTTACGTTTAGGTCCCATTATGGAGAAGCTGGTGAGCCTATTGCCATATATCGGGCACAAACCCAGACTCCGAGCCACTACAAGAAAATATAAATTAGAAAAATCTAACAGTACTCGACCAGGGAATCGAACCCAGGACCTCCCGATCTGCAGTCGCGCTTGCAACCAACTCGACCAACGAGGCAGTCACATAACACAATCAACATGTAAATATTGGGTAACTGTTGAGATATCTGTGTAACGATAATTTCCAGTGTTAACACAATATTTCAAAAGATTCCATCAACCCCAACATTTGTAATAACAGTAACCCTTATCCTGTATCATCAGCCGATCCCAAACACAACGTAATATAGGTTATGTGATGTTGTCATCCCCACAAACATGGGTCGCGAGGGCGTTTGGGACCATTAATGTTACATATAGGCTCACCCCCTATACCATGGACGAATAACATAACTGGGGAAAAGTAAGATTAATACGCTCCTCTGTCTAAGCCTTCGGGGAAGTACAGCGTGATGTTATGTTCCGTTAAAGTTACAGATTCTGTTTGCAAGAGCAAGAGTCGAAGCAAGATCCTGTAATACACGCATTCCATGTTTAAAAGATCCTTAAAGTAGATCTGGAAAAGAGGACTCTGTCTCATTATTATGTATACCAAAATGTTAATGATGAATACATTAATAAGGTTATATTTAATATACAGAATGATTGGTTTATATAATACAAACAAATTGAATTTTGCAACATCAATACAGAACACATACAACATCAACATATGTATTTCTTGTTTCTGTATATAATATAAATGTCGCGTTTTACACCAGTAATCAGGCTTTATCTGAAATCACCAGTAAAGTGCAATTCATTTAAAAGGGATAGCATTTTAATAAATTACTCCAACACAACCATTATATATTTCAAAACATAAACATATTATACTTGAACGCGTTTTAGTCAGGTTTTTATGTAAAGTTAAATTTCAAATTTGCGTTTCTGTTGTACAGATCACAAAAATATTTGATTGCGATACAATTATTTGCTAACTGTACCTAAAACAAAATTCATCGCTGAAACCGCGAAAAAACAATCCCACCGACACACATTTCGGGCTACGATCATTAAAATAAAACATCTCGCTATTTACACGTGAAAGTTATGAGATACATTATAATTACGAGCCATTAGGGTTGTCAAATCCGCAAAAAATATTTAATTCCACTCTGCTGCTCGTCGGTTGCCAAGGTATGTAACCGTGTCTAGATAGGCTGCGCCATACCGCGATCAATCAGTACCGGGTTTAGTCCCTTTTTACAACATTCCAGCATCTCAGCACAGAGTCGATAAATATTTTCTTTCTTCGCGTCAATACGGTAAAATTTAAAAATATGAGCAACTTACACAATAATTATTCCTGTATCGTGTAATTTTCTTTAGTCACGCTGTATCTACTTATTCTCGTTTTCCATATTTATGACACAAAATTTTAAATTTAAATAATTTTTGGAAGGTGACAACCCTATTCGAGTACGCGTAACGAGCGAGGCACAGAGCAGACAGCGGTGTGGCTGAAGAACACAAGTTCCGATATTCCATTTTAATGACGTGGTTTCCTTTTATTATTGCATACTATTATATGTGATTATTCAATTGTATATAGTCCATTTATATAGAAGCTAAGAAACGACAAAGACATTTTATGTTATAGACGCAAGGATAAATATTATTTGACATTTGTTATACACGTGTCGTTGGGTCAAGAATTTCTGTTGTATATCGAAGATGCAGGTGTTATATTACAATCAGAATTAAATCTTTTATTAATCTAAAGGTCTCATAACGCGTAAGAGCTACAAAACAGTTTATAATAACTATCAACGACCAATTGGCTCGTTGGTCGAATGGTTGCAAGCGCGACTGCTGATCGAGAGGTCCTGGGTTCTAATCTAATCCTATTGAATTTTTTTAACTGAGAATTTCTTGTTACAATTCCTGGTAGCGGCTCGGAGCCTGAATTTGTGCTCGGTGTAAGGCAATAAGCTCATCACCTATTCCATGCTGGGACGTAAACGTAACTGGTAAAACGTAGCAGTGAACTGCATTCCTCTTTTTACCTCTTCGGGAGATTACAGGTGTGATGCTACGTTATCATTGAAATAACTAATATGATAGAACATTATAATGTCAGATGGAGCTTGTGGTAAATAATACATCATCATTAATCTGTTGTTATCATACTGTATTACACCAGATTCTTCTCGATGTAGATAATATTATCGAGAGCATTAAGGTGACTAGATTTCCTCGCTATATATTCCTTTACCATTATAGCAAGTGATATTTAATCTCTAATGTCTAATCACATAAGTGTGAAAAGTTTAAAATGCGTGCCAGATTCTGAACCCTACAGTCTCAAAAGACGTAGACTAACAGCACTACGTCAAGATAAAACTTGAGCCACAAATTAGCTATCAAATAAGTCAAAAACGCAGCACGAAATGTTACTAGTGAACGGCACATTTGAATAAATTATTCACTCAATCCGTGTATAAAACGTAAATAATTAATACGTCACAGTCAATAAACATCGTGACACATGTCAATGTCACGTACAAAATCATTGCGGTTGCAGCGTGGAATCCATTAAATTGAATAATTTATTGAGCTGAACACATTAATTTTGGTATAGGAATAACTGTCGCTGGAGATTTAAATATTTACAAATTAAAAATGTACTGATCAGTATGTTAAAATACAATTTTCACCTTAAATAGACAATATATAGACGAAAGCTTTAGGTAATTAGTTATGGGTAGAACACGTATGGTTGAAACGATGTTTAAAACCAAAAAGTTCTTTAGAAAACGCATTGCACCGGTCGGCGCAAAATTGATCATCACCGAGCGAGATGAACAACGAACATCATCATCATCTTCACTCAGAATGAAAACTCCCGAGTATGTCACGCTGTTCAAGTGCGGTTTGGCAGAGTTCACATCTTTTAAGGCGTTCTAGTTCTCTCGAATATTATCGAGTATTCTAGGGTGTGCGGCTTTTCTCGCGATGTTTTGCTTCATTACACCATATTATATTTAACTTTGAAAGAAATATCATTTTGTGGAGAAATAGGTGTGCGCCGAAATTCGAACCCAGGACCTCCAGAGTATCATCATTAGTTTATTATCGCCATCGCTAACTGTTGTCCCTAGAAAAAATTGACTACAAATAACGAAATGAAAATGTTGATGAAACGAAAAGATTCTAGGTATTATTTACGATGTAGTGAAATTTATTAAATGACTGCCTCGTTGGTCGTGTTCGTTGTAAGCACGACTGCCGATCGAGAGGTCCAGGGTTCGATTCCCGGGTCGAGTACTATTAGATTTTTCTAATTTAGACCTAAACGTAACTGGTGAAACGTGGGACTGTAATACTACACTCCTCTGCCTACCTCTTCGGGGATTACAGGCGTGATGTTACGTTACCCCCAACTGCAACCCGTCCTATTCGTAATTGGCCACAGAAACTATCTCGGTCCTTACGAATAGCAACATTCCTGAGGACTGAGTTAGTCGCCTCTAATTTAAACATGTGATCGGAAAGCGTATTTCACGACTGGTTTCTTTCTGAAGATTAAGGATAAACAGTTTACAAGTGATACAGTCGGCCCCCATCAATTAGAGAATGATTTGATTCTAGACTTTACAGATAAGCGCTCTGACACTGATAAGCTCACTTCCTTACAAACAGGTCAGATGTAAATAGCACCGGTGTGGAGAGTGTTATATACTTCTACAACTTATTAAGGAAAATCTTCGTTTCCTGCTGCGAGTACATTATAATAAGATCAGACTAAGAACCGTTCTTGAGTTTCGTGCTCGGAATAATTTCGATTTGTTAACTTCGTTGTGTATTGTAAGAGCTTTCAGGTCCGAATAAAATATACATATACATTTATTTCGTGAATTTTCTTATCAAACAATTTGTGTTTTATACAGCAATTAGACTATCGTCGATTAATTTATTGTTGGCATGAATAAGTATTTTTTTACGTTTAGAAACATTTTAGAAAACAAGTTATTTATTCATATCTCCTGATTACGGTAACGAATTTACTAACGAAAATTGACGACTCATAAAGAGTAATATATTATGTAAGCGAAATAGGTAGTTAAAACTATAATGGATCTCGTCTTAATTGCTCATAAGTACTAAATATTCAAGCAGAAAATTTAGTAGATATTGCCTATAAATTCACCTACCCAATTTTAGCTTCCAAGATAATATCTATTTAATGGTCGTCTCCCTTGAATATTTCGTAGTAAATGAGGGGTATATTTATTATATTGATATTAACACATAAAATTTTTGATATAACCACGTTTATAACACAAAGCCTATTAAACCGGGTGAGCGAATGGACATTGTTTTTCGTAGGGCATTTTTACTTAATGTTTATTTGAGGTGATTTTAGAGAAACAAGAGGCAAATCTGATAACTTCTTTCTAAGTTTAATATCGTCCAGCCCACTGCTTGCCACGATGAACAAGTGTAGCTTATCAAACTACCAATGTCTAAGATTATTGTGGAAAGTTTTCTAAATTATATCTCAAGTTAAAAATTTAAATACCAAGCAGCCCTGTAAGGATAGAGGTATTTGACACTCCGTGGTCTCTGCCTACCCTGTGAGGTGTTTCATAGTAAAGTTACGTGAAAAATAAGTATAAAAACAAGATATGTCATCGCCATTATTATTATCAACGCTTTTTAATCGTTGCGTAATTGGATACTCGTTTCCTCAGAAAATGACAGGAGTTAAAGCCATAGGCTGTCGGCTTAATCAAATGCGTGTTTACAAACGAAACGTTGACTGAGAAACGTAACATCGGCTCATAAAGGTGTTAAATTATAGTTAAAAAGGTTCATACACATCAACGTTTTTTTTTGCAGTGTGTATAACCTATTTCCAGTGTGTATAAAGGTTCATACACATCAACGTTTTATTTTCAGTGTGCATAACAACATACACGATCATTCATTCATACGGTGTTTATCAAACGGGAAATCACGTGGCCGATCGCTGCACACCAGTCGATCGATCTCGAAGACATCATCGTCCGTCGTATACGCACATATTACGCTCCGTTGAATTAAAAATTCCCACGGCCTTTCCGGTTTATAGCAGATTAACAACTGCCTATTCTCAAAATACGGAGAGAAAGCAACGTAGTTAAGGTAACATTGGGCACCGTTATTCAATGCAGTCGAACTATGCAGATGCGGGAGTCACGTGTCGTGGAGCAAATTTGAAATGAAATGTCGCGTTATGCAAAAGTGCATACGAAAAAGGAATCGCACATCTCGCAATCGATGGACCATCAATTTCCCGCTCAATTGTTACGTTACATATGTATGTAACGTAACAATATGTTTATATAATAAGGTATCCTTATAACGCCAGGTCCTGTACGGGTTAAGTAGAGAGCACGAAGTGCCAGATATCTCTGTGTCCTATTGATTTTGATAACATTTATAACTAGAATCATACTTATAACGCGAACAGCGTTTACATTTATATTTTATGCGGCGCCGAAATTTATCGGCCTTTAATTTTCATCTCATTTCATGAAGACAGGTGTTTCGAACATTAAATTTCTTTAATCCTTTTTTATCTTCATTCAAGCGACAATATCACCCAAAAAAGCCGTATTCACACTCCAAGCGGCAGTTTGATGTATGGCGCCTATTCAGCGGCGTGTAGTCGCGTCTGGATTGTGATTACGGAGCACTCCTTCGGGCGATATCCGGATTGAAGGCGCTTTCAGGCCCTACTTTCTACTAAAGTCAAGAGCATTGAAGCGTAGCTACATGTAATATATAAAAAGAGAAACAGGTTATCTTACTGTGTCTGCCCTCTGTTTAATGTCTCGTGAATTGATGGTAAGATGGTAAAATCAGTAGAAAGTAACATATTATCCTGGTCTTTATTTTTAAATAACCTTTATTATAATACTTGATTATAAAACCCTGACATAAACATTAATAGAATATTTTTGACACACGCGTCAATCAGAAACCCGCAACTCCACAAAACATCATTATAGGAAGCTGGTGCAGCAAGATTTCTCTCAGGCACAAGAAAGTAAAGAATGTAGCCGAGTTGTTATAATATCAAGTAAAATAATTCGTTCTATAACAAACTTAACAAACATGGCTTGAGTTACCTATTACTAAGCAATAAAACGTGAATATATATGTACATATGTATATGTAGTTAATCAACTGTTTCGTTACCACAACATAGGATGTATTTACTTTGGTATTAAATGCTGTGTGGAGATGTCCCGAGATATTTATTAAAAAAACAAGAAAGCCTGAAATACACGTTTGATACACAGCTTCGACGTAACAAGACATCAGAAAAAGACCTTGAAATAACCGAACTGTTACAAATAACAAATAAAATGTACCGAAAATTCCGTTCGACGATCCGTTCCAGTTGTTCTCAAACTGGGAAGTGTGGAGCCGGCAGCTGCGATTCCGTTTCAAACCACTTTAAATTGACTTAATATTTGAAGAAGCTTCAACTCGGCACGTACACTTAACTTATTTTAAACGATATGCCGTTATTGCTTGTACTAACATAAAAACTGTTATTAAACTTCGAAACAAAAATAGGTATACGAGTTTATTTCTAGCACTTTCGACACGTGTAAGAACACATACCTAATTATTTACGTCAATATTTTTTATATCAAAACGCAATCAATATTGAAAAATATCAGCAAAACGGTCAAACTATAGAAGAGAAAGAATTATGTTATTATTATGTAAACAACGTTATATCATTCCGGAGATGATATATTATGCATTCGTTACATTAGTCAAGATAAACGTAAAAATGTAAGTAGGTATCTATAAAATCTCAGCTATTTATAAATTATTTTCAACCCGTCTATCATCCACGAAAGGACACGAGTGTCCACTCAGAATGAGAGGGTTACCAGAATTACCAGAATGAGAGAATTACCCACGCACATAATTAGTTATGAAGGTGTTGTAAATTCCCAAATACTTGGGTAATGCAGATCTAGCCTCACTGAAAGTAAACGCGAACACTGCTAACGGTAAATACGTTCGCGTCTCGCGACAACCACGGTCGACGACCTATCGTCTCGCTGTTCACGCTGTTTGCGGAAAAAATGATAATCACAGGTATCGTGGCCGCGCGGCCATTATTGTGGTCATTTTGACCACTTTACGTATCTCTCTCTCTACCGTTATGCGCTTGCGAGTGACGCTCGCCTCGTAACTCTCCAGTGGGAGCCTGGATCGTAGAATACTCAAAGATACAAAGATATGACCCATATTTGCGATCCCAACCTGCATGCCCAACATGGGCGTTATTGGCGATTACCCCTTAAGGGAAGCTCATGCCCTATAGTGGAGTTAGAGAGGCTGATGATGATAATGATGACACATATATGTCGCAGTCTTAGATCGTTCATCCTTTTCATGCGTGCAAAAATATCTATTATCTAATAACATTCATTCCAGTGAGTCTTAAATAATTAATAGTCTCTTTCTGGTTCTAATTTAATGTTTCTTCTTATTATTTTTCATGTCTCATAATATTTGAAGTACTAAGCGTTTGTTTATATTTATAGGCTAAAGAAGTCTTGTTTCTCATCATTTTTTATATACTGAGGCAGTATTAATTATATCTGTCAAACAGTTGACAATAAAATGCTTGTGTTCGATGAATAACTACCATCGATAATTTGTTCTTTGAGCTTATATTCATACGTTATCATAAATACAGATTTATTTAAAGGACGTTCCACTAAATGTGACGCTATTTTAATATTCGCTTTAAGACGAGAAACTCTTAATGATTTGCTTACACTGGAAGACTGATCGTTCATTTTAAGGCATCCTGGCATCATATCAATCTTGATAATTAAGGCGATCAGTTTAATAGAGGCAGTCGTATGCACAAATAATGTAATCTCACCTTGTGCATGTCATTTTTTAAAATAATATTTATACGATTAAACTTATCAACCGGTTTCAATACTGATCGCGAAAGTCAAAATATTGTGTACAATTTATAATTAGTGCCGATCAGTTCGATGTGTGTAACACACATCATTAATAGAGAAAAGATACACGGATGTTTGTCTTATCGTAACATCGCGCCTGTAATCCCCGAAAAGGTAGGCAGAGGAGGATTTAGGATTAGGAGGAGGTGGGATTATTTTATTTGTTTAGGAATAGTGGGAAGATGCTTTCCTAGACGAAGTCAAATGCGAAGTTCTGTCACAAAGATATAGCTACTCATTCTACATACGGTATTCTATGAGGCATGTGTGTGTGTGTATGGACGTGTATGTGTGTGTACACTTAACACTTTATGCCCGTTTGGGGCCAGCTAATGTAGATAATTGTTTTTGCCGACAGTACATATTCTCATGTACCGTTATACACTTCGCTTAAACAGATTAAGTGGTCATTAAAGTTATTATATAACCTTATGTTCTGTATGCACATCTGCTTACTTTAACTATTAGTGTTATTTCCTAGGATATAAGCATTTACGATTACAGAAACAGTAGGGCTGTCTCTGCTATTACTTATTAATGCTGTACTAATTTGATATGATTATCACAGCAGTATGGCATGCATAAATAATTTTATCGTAGACTTCAGGATAGGCAACCCTGATTTTCCGCCACTTGCAATTGGGACTACCTCGTTGGTCGTGTTAGTTGCAAGCGCGACTGCCGATCGAGAGGTCTCGCGTTCAAATTCTGGGTCGGGTACTATTCATCATCATCAGCCTATTGCAGTCCATAGGACTGCTGGACATAGGCCATATGTAATATTGGATTTTTCTAACTTAGAAATTCTAGTAGTAGCTCGGTGTCAGGATCTGTGCCAGGTTTATGGCAATAGGCTCACACTCTAATGCAAAGTAGGACGTAAACGTAAGTGGTGAAACGTGGGAGTGTAATAAATTCCTCTACCTACCTCTTCGGGGATCACAGGAGTGAGGTTACGTTTCATTATTAAGTCTAGTATTAACAGGCCTTTTTGAATATCAACCGAATTTACTGGGAATAATTAAATATAACTGTATATGCTTTTTCTGATATATCTATCTTGTGGCACAACAAACTATTTTACAATACATAATAATTATATACAATGTAATTATTAAGATTACAAAAAAATGTAAATTTAAAAATTTGATATGTTCCCAATAAAAAATTTAAAAATGTTCCTAAATATCAAAGGCATTATAAAAGCCATAAAGTAATAAAATAATCTTACCACCTATTAATGAAATCGATTCAACTACGTAACATAGCAATGAATACTGCCACCATTAAACCATAACAGGATCGTAACACGTCCTGCAGTATCAGAGTGACGTAAAGGTTCATCTACACAGAATCTTTTAATCTCAACATCGTAAATGTGTGTTAATAAAGGTTGTTTTGATATCTCAATGCTCCATCACACGTCTGCGGCAGTAAAATGGCAGTAATGATCGGCTATCACATAACAAAGAGTAGAGAGATTGCATCTCTCACGAGCCGCGCTGGACGTGCGCGGTTCCACTGTTATGGAATTATAAAATAAGGATTTGCATTATCACCATCTGCGTTAACTTAAACTGATTTTATGTCATTTCAACTCCGCAAGTTATCTCCGCAAGTTATCTCCGCAAGTTATCTCCGCAAGTTATCTCCGCAATTTTGCTAAGCTCTCGTCTGAGTTAAAATAAAGTTAGTGCGTTTTTTCTTACTAGTATTATTGTACAATTAGTGACGGCATTACTACTGCTAGTAATATCATTACTAGCAGTATTATTATTAATAGTAGTATTACGACTAGTAGTAGTATTACGACTAGTAGTAGTATTACTACAGCTACTAGTATTAGTACTACTAGTATTATTACTAGTAAAGCTTAGGTGCGTTCTAGGATGGGGCACGCATGTCTAGTAAAAAAACTATTTACGCTTGCTTTGAAGAGTCCTAGATTATACGTATCCCGAAATAAAGACGACGACAGAACGTTGGCTGTCTGAATAAAAACGATAAGAGATATAGCGTGGCGTTGTTTGAATGAAAAGTATACAAACATTAACGCCTCCGACTTTTTTCATATTCATGATTCGTAATTATAACCAAAAAAATATTACGAGCTTTTGACGATGCTTTTGTGAATCCCTAAGGACAAATACATAATACAAGTAAAATTTCATTAGACAAATTGTTTATCGCTATTCCAAATAAAGTAACGTTAGCAATTATGAATTATAAACATTCAAAATATACACACAGGAATAGGTATATGTTTTATTGTTTTGTATACAAAAATTGTTAAATAAATAAATAAATAAAATAAATAAGGTGAAGGCTGAAGAAAGAAATCGCCTCCCCGTATTCTGCTGTGTAGCAGCAATATCTCAGTATTAATACTGAAATTGCCGGAAGTCAAAACAGTAACGCACATACAGACTCAAACGTCAAACTGAATGAAGCGTAGCGGTCTCATTACTATTTGAGCTTTGATACAAAGGCTCACGAGTTTGCCGTGATCACTTAACATCGACTGGCTTACTATGTTTGTTGCTATGTATGTAAAGCTCAATGTTCATATTATCCTGCTTACTAATTGTGGGCATATACTTGTTAACAATATTTTAGTAAAGTAAAATTAGGAGCCTCAGAAACCGGCGTGCATTTATGAAGAGAGTGATGAATCTGGAAGAAGCACGGTATCTCTGTAAGGATAGAGATATTTAGTACACCGTGCCCTCACCAAACCCCGTAAGGGACCTGGCTTAGAAGTATAGTAACAACAATATAATATCATTTAATACATATTGTCACATATATAGTATACATAGTCTGAGAAGGCCCTCATATATAAGAGAGGGCGGTATGACAAAGACAAATCTCTCCCACACTGGCGGATATTTTTCACACATTCTTCCTTATTCGTTCATTTCAGTCACAGAGACACTTATATATCAGTATTAAGGCTGCTCTCGCCGAAAAACAAAACAACGAAACGCATTATTGTTTAAAGTTTCAACGCGCTAATTTCGCAAACATTATCGAAGAATTGTTTTGTTGGTGAGTACGAAGCGAATGAATCATTGCGGCCCATAAATAAACTTTTATCTAGATGACGCCTTTGGGAGACCGGATTTATGAGGTTTCCAAACTCAACACGGATTGATTTTATACGCTGTCGCACAATCATGTTCGGTGCCTGCGAAGCCTCACTTGTCACAACTTCGGTGCTTGAAAGTCTTGACTGCCGGGAGGTTAGGAAAGTGGGTTGCTATGTTGGTTTAACCCCAGTTAACGTATTCTACATTTCAACATGAATATTTTTCGAAGCAAGTTTGGATTTATTTTTAAAAGATTTTTCCATGGTTTCTTTTATAGTATCTGATCTATTTGGTTTTAGGTCAGGTCTGTAGGATAGAGATATCTGTCACTCTATCATGTCTGCTCAATCCATGATGTACCTAGCGTGATCTTAGTGTTATAATAATTATTAATATTTAATAGCAGTGATAATAACGTAACATGATGCCAGTAATCCTCGAAGAGGTAGCCAGAGCAGCAGTACACTCCCACGACTCCAGTTACGTTTACGTCCCATTATGAAATGGATGGTCAGTCTATTGCCATGCACCGGGCACAAAATCAAGGCTCCGAGCCACTGCTAGATATGTCTATTAGAAAATCTAAGTTAGAAAAATCCAATAGTATCAAACAAGGGATTTGAACCCAAGACCTTTTAGTCGGCAGTCGCGCTTGCAACAACATGACCAACGAGACAGTCAAACGAATCATAATAACGAGCTTTAACTAAACAAATAAAATTGAAATAAAATAGGTATTTTGATAAACATAAATCAATTTGGCATGCAGCGAGAGATTTTTTAAACAAATTTCAAATTTTTATAGTTATTATGAGTAGGTATAAAAATGAACGGAATTTTATTATACGTCTTATTCTCATTTCGATTTTAAGTACGCATTTGAGATGGACAATAGACGAATTTATTAGGGCAAGGAGAGACTATAAAAAGAATTTTATTATTCCATTAAATATGGTGCTGACTGAACAAAACTGGTCAGTTTTATGCTTTCGTCCATGTATTCATAGCGTAATTCCGTCTTAATTTTCAGTGTCTGCAGAGAAATTATAAGAATTTTTTTTTAATAACGTATTATAAAAGTATAATAAAGAAATTAGATAATTGTAAATGTGTTTAGAATCATTTGACGACTTCGTGATCCTGTTGGTCCCATTTTTACTGATGATCGCTTTTATCCTGTTCATCCCTTTTTTCTGATGTTTTTTTTCCGATGATCTCTTTTGTTCTGATGATCGCTTTTTTCCTGATGGTCTCTTTTGTTTTGACGATCGCTTTATTTCTGATGATCCCTTTTCTCTCATGTCTCGTTTTTACTGAAAGTCCCTTTTTTATGACCCCTTTCCCCTTCTTTGGAAGCACACGACATTGTTTGTCTCAGTAATGGATGTGTGGTACATGTACCGTAATACCAGTATGTAGGAATAAAATTAATTATTCTTAGTAACTTCAACGTAACTTCACGCCTGTAATCCCCGAAGAGGTAGGCAGAGGAATGCAGAACACTCCCACATTTCACCGGTTAC
>DVPG01000025.1:0-15083 GCA_018239085.1 Yanguna spatiosa spatiosa
CTTAACATCACGCCTGTAATCCCCGAAGAGGTAGGCATAGGAGTGTAGTACTACAGTCGCACGTTTCACCAGTTACGTTTAGGTCCCATTATGGAGTAGGTGGTGAGCCTATTGCCATATATCAGCTAGAAACCCAGACTTCGAGCCACTACTAGAAAATCTAAATTAGAAAAATCTAATACCCGGGAATCGAACCCAGGACCTCTCGATCGGCAGTGCAACCAACTCGACCAGCGAGGCAGTCAAAAATACCTATTATGACATAATGACGCTTATCCTTTTGCAGAATTAAAAATTGCGTCCTTAGCAATATATTGATCGTTTACCTCCACCCAGAGAGCCTCCAGCGGCCACAGGGGCCACTTTGAGAACAACTGTTGTAAACTGTTGTAAAATGTTAAACAATTTGTTGTACAAATTGTGTTAGGCGTGCGACATGCGAGCTCTGTTGACATTCGGCCCGCCGTGCACGACGCGGCGAGTCCGACCTAAACCTGTCCACTTCGTTTAACGTGCATTAACGCTATTTGTTTAGGACGCTCGTGTGAATACAGCGCTAACGGTCGCTCTCGCTCACAAGCTCTCTTTACCGCCACCGCGCATTTCGAATTTATTTTAGAAGCGTCCGATGCGATCTCGCGCGCCGCGATAAAGTGCTGTCACACAAAAAGTTGCCCCTCCCGAGAAATATGTAAAAGTATGCGCCTACAACTTCACTCGCGCTCAGATAAAGTGATTAATGTGGCGCAAGGCGAGGCGTTCTTTCAGCGATGTAATCTTAAAAATGGCCCGATAATGGCTGGTTACAACAAAGAGCGGATTATTTTGGACCCACACGCTGATTTGCCTCTTGGTGCGTTGGTTTTAAAGGTTGGTTTCGCTCGGCGTCCGTGCGAACGCACCGTTAATGTTGCCATGTCCAGTGTTGCAGCTCGTCGGCTCTTCTAAGGCAGGCTTTAATTTGTACGTTTGTCGCCGCGCTCTGTACTTTTCAAATTCCGTATTATTCGCACGTTCCTATTGATATTATAAGGCAGGTGTAAGGGACAAAGGGAGTTTTACGTCGGATATGTAGGGATTACGAACTCACCATCTATCTTTTACTACATTCAAGTAGTTATTGCAACTTATTACTAATGACTAAGCATGTTATTCGTAGGCATCATTATTTGTAGTCTGCCTGAAATTAATTCTAAAAAGTTACATGACGAACAATATAAAGCAAGGTTTTTAATGAATTAAAGGTAACAAACGTAACAGCACGCCTGCAATCCCTGAAGAGGTAGGCATAGGAGTGCAGTACACTCCTACTCACGTTTCAACAGTTACGTTCACGTGCCACTATGGATTAGGGAGTGAACCTATTACCATGGAATGGGCACAAATCCAGACTCTGAGCCAGTACTAGTTTCTATTAGACAATCTAAGTTAGAAAAATCCAACATAGTACTTGACCTGGGAATCGAACCCAGGAACTATCGACCAACAGTCACGCTTGAAACCACTCGACCAACGAGACAATAATAATTATTTCGTCTAATATATTTTATATAAGATGTGAAACTACCGCGGATTGAAATAATATCTACTTTGTGAAAACTATTTAAGTACAGAATACCGTAAACTACCACTTGTATCGATATAGAGAGAATTCCAGCAATAAACACACAATGGACCTTAAAGGGTCCGTGCATAATGAGCTCAACAAACATTTGAGCATTACTTTTCGGGTTCCTCTGTGTCAAATGTATGAAGTGCGAGGAAACATTTTTAAGACAGCTCTTGAAAGCTCTGGCGGCTTCTTTATGCAGATACGAGCACTCTACACATACGAACACCGCGTCGCCGCGCGCGAAACTGTTTTAGATATAGCACGAAGCGCTAGATAAAAAACTCCTTTAACACCAGCGACGTGAGTATTATCAGCGTTTGAGTGACTCTTCACCAACTGCAATTGAGAACAATCACCATCGAACATTAACGTTCTATTCAGTAAAAAAGTTTAGTCAGTCCACGCGCGCACGCACAAAGACAGACGCACGCACAAAGACAGACGCACGCACAAAGACACACGCACGCATAAAGACACACGCACGCACAAAGACATGCACGCCCGCACACACACACACAAACTAGCGTGCGCGCTCACTTCCACGTGTGACGGACACGCGTAAAACTGATAACTATAAACAGGAACAATCTGTATCAGACACTAAGATTCGATTTTCTAGGATAAATCTTATAAAAAACAGGACGGATTTGGAAAATTTTCCACACACACACACACCCTCGTACGAGGACACGCGTGCAATTGACAAGCGTGCGATAAATTCCATTGAAACACAATGTCGTCGTGTAGCAGGGAGCTATCGTAAATTGTCAACATGAACGCTTAATGATGCGAGCCGTGTATAAAAGCTAAATGCCAGCAATTAAACCCGCTCGCGCCTAAATACGGGCTTACGACACGATTTGTTCACGGCCTGTACTTTCTCCTTGATGTATTTCAAACGTTTAAACGACGTTCCTCGTAATGGTAAGTCTAATAGGTCGATCTATTTTCTTAACTATCCAGAAGATTACACCCATTGGAGTATGAAGGACCACTTAAGTTCTATTATCGAAGTTTGCTGCAGGTCAAAAGCGGTATATCCAGGTTATATTGAGGTTGTTTGATTTCAGAAACCTAAGTTAGTAACGTAACAAGCCTAGATTCCGTGCTACTACTGGGAATTTGAAGATAGAAAACTCAATAATAGTTTTCCCAACCCGGGGATTGAACCCAGGATATGTCGCTCAGCACTCGCACTTGCAACCACTAGACCAACGAGGCAGAAAGATATATAATCTAATATCTTTAAACGAGCAATGCTTATCCATATCAACGATCTCGGAAACGTGTTTTTAGCTCAGTCAGAAAATCGGGCGCCTTAAAACGCAGGGAACCCGGGTACAAATCTCGGTCCGATTGTTTCTTTTATTGTTATTTTATTTTTATTGTTTTTTTTAAGTAAATATAATTCCAAAACAACATGATGTAGGTACCAAAAAAAATACAGTCATCCAGGTATATATATAATATCGCGATAGTTGAGTGTTTGATATGCTAATATTTAGTACAGAAGGATTTAGAACAAATGAAATTATATACATTACAATTTTAGACTGAAGGATTTGAATTGGTGCGCTTTAGTTAAATCTACAGAAATCAATGAATACAATCAAATAATAATTATTTTCGACTAATAAAAATTATGTACGTACTCATTAAAAATAATGTACAAATTATTATCTTAATTGTAAGTATCGTAACGCACGTACAACAAATAACATTTTTTAAGCCTATCACTGGCCATATTTATCTCAATCGCCATTGGTAACCGTTGTGTCAACAAAAAAATAATGTTTACGAAAGACGGTGGGCGACAAATTCAAAGTCGTTCGTGGAATGTGTGTTTTAAAATTGTTTTTCCTTAGTAAATTTAGTCACTTAAGTGTTGAAAAGTGATGGGTAACTGTTGGGTTTTTCGGCGTAATCGCATACGCAGACACATAGTTTTAATAATGATTGGTTTAGATAACGCGGGGAAGACAAAAACTGTGAACAATTTAGCTGGTGAAAAGGACGATAAAGTTTTGCCCACGGTTGGGTTTAAGGCTGTGAATTTAATTCACAAGGATACTCCTGTGACTATTTATGATTTGGGTGGCGGGCCGCAGTTCCGTGCCATCTGGTCTCAATATTACAGCGAGGTGCATGGAATCATCTTCGTCATAGATTCAAGCGATTATTCGCGTTTGGAGGAGTGTAAAGCGGTGTTAGAGGAGGTCTTATCGCACAACAAAATATCAGGTAACGTAGGACTGTAGAGGAATCGATTTGTTTATCAGCGTAAAGGTACATAAAAAATTAATTAAATCGTCGTTGAGTACCTGAGCGCCACTTCAGATGACTGTAAAATCTTGCATGTTTTAATTTAAATTTGATATTGATAAGCGCTATTTTAATAATAGTGAATGGTGTTGTATAAAGTATAATAAAAGTCTTTTAGCAGTGGTGCATATATTGCTGTTGATAATTGGAACTGCTGTTAAACAGTACCACCTGACAATTTGAAAATGTTCTTTTTTTTTCGTTTTAAATCTATATAAATGGATGATTACTGAAGCTTAAATTATTTAAGAACATTCTCAGAATTATTAGACATTACAATATTACTTTTTAATTACATATTCAGGGGTTTTAATGAGCACTTACTCCACCTGATAGTATACAACAATGTAATGTCACACCTGTATTTCCCTAAGGGGTAGGCAGGGGACTGCAGTACCCCCACTTTCCACCAATTATGTTATACATCTTATGGAATAGGATATATGGTGATGGTGTATTAATTCATTCAAGTTACTTTAGATTCACTTATTTAGGATAATTGATAATGTCTTTTATATAGGCTCCTTTGTATAGTTCATTTATATAGATACACACACATATATATATCTATGTAAGATCCATTTATAATTATATAAATAAGATTGTTTAAAGAGTGGAAAGATTTCTACTGTTACATAAGTACCTGTGGTTAAATATATCTCATACCTCAGTTTAGAGGGTGTGGTAGGCATACACACAAGGCTGATAAACCACATGTACACCTGTAAATATATAATTATTATATAAATATTTTTTTATACCCAGCCACAGGTGAACTTTATGTGCTCATCACACAAATATTTATTCTGAGTGGGAATAAAACCCTACATATTGAATAGAAAAAGGACTATTCTGGACTCATACTGCTTTGTTTCTAATTCTATACTGTATTATTTGTTCATTCATTATTTTTACCAGAGTATATTTTGAAGTAAAATATAGAAAAAAATGTTGTAAACAGTATAATCTATTATGGTAAAACAACCAATGTATTAATTATGCTTTGAATACAACATCAGGTGATTTGCATTTTTGTATGGTATTTAACATGGAATATATGTATTTGGATTATACTTATTTCAGCATTATAAAAAAATTGTTTCAAAGGTTTCATAATTCATAGGTATAACTCGCAGAAATTAACTAGGTACAAAATTGCTATGATGATGTGTAGTGAGGTAGTGCTTAGTTAGTCGGATGGTTGCAAGTGTGACTGCCGATCGAGAGGTCCTGGGTTCAAATCCCGGGTCGGGTACTATTAGAGGTTTCTAATTTAGATTTTCTAGTAAAGTAATTTAGATTTTCTAGCTCGTAGCCTGGATTTGTGCCTCGTTTATGCATATATTTCTGCTTAACGCCTAATAGGAAAACCGGTGCTGGTGCTAGCCAACAAACAGGACAAGTCTGGCGCTCTCGATGACATCGATGTTGTCGAGAAGCTCAATATCGAACCGTTGGTTAACAGGTAAGTCGATGCTGATTCAATAATACACCCGATTTAGTAAACAAATATTAAAACAATGTATTATAATATTGACGACATATTGACATGCGTTTTACTTATGTATCTGTTTATTACATGTACCTTAATAGCGTGTGTACTGCAATAATGTACATTTCCGATTTGAAAAATCCTTCAGATATAGATGCCCGACTCTAGTGGAGACCTACAGCGCGTATGCGCCCGAAACAAAATCGAAAAAGATTAAAATCGACCCAGGCTTGCGCCGGGGATACCTGTGGCTCCTCAACTATATAGTGCGACGTTATGGCGACATCAACTTGCGCGTGCAGACAGACATACACGCGGACCTGGAGCGACGCAAACGGATGCTCAACCGCGCCTCGAACAGGGCTTCTCAAACTTTCACAGCGGTCAGCGACGACATAGCGACCCAAACGGGCTTTGAGAATCCCAACTTCGAGCCGCGCGACACGGAACGACAGAAGAGCTTGGATGACGGGCTGATCGTCGTGAAACCGATACGCAAGCCGAACAGCGTGGATACGACGATAACCATTGAGAGTATAGAAGACTCGGACAACACCAGTGGTGTTAAGCCGAAACTATCGCCGTTGTTCGGTCGCGCGAGCAACAGTTCTACCTCGGAAACCGTCAAGATAGAGCTGGAACCCCGAAACGAGTTTAGGAAGCTGTCGCCGATTGTAAGGAAAAAGAGTGGCGCGAACCAGCATATCGATTTCAAAAACCGGCCCCAATCCAGTCCCACCATTGTCAAAAATAAGGTTGGTATTTTGATTAAAGTATACCTTCGTAGGACAGGGGGTTGTTTATTTTCGTAACCTAAGGGAATGTCCTGCTCAGCATTTGTTGAGAGAATACGTGTCGAGGAAGCCCTTCTCATTCGATTGTAATCTTGTAATCTCACTATTGAGTGAGTATTTGGCCTTCAGTGGTTTTACCTAATATAGATGTACATGTTGTGGTAAAATGAGGTGACTAACTTATCGAGCGGCCGCAGGAAATCTGCTGTTTGTTATCGACGTATAAAATAGAAACCATGCGAAAATGATAACTACGTCACTTTTTCCCATTTTATTGCAGACTGTTCTATTAAGTAAGAATTCCTCGATCCAGGAGGACGATGTGAAAATGAGCCGGGATGTACTGTACCTCGGCGACGGTACTCGAACCTGGGATTCGGCATACGACAACCGCCAAAGGGTACTAGTGAACGACGCTGAATTGTCGCAGATGCATAGGGAGATTGTCTTAACGGAGCGTGGTCAGTTGTTAAAGTTATAGCTATTGTTAATACGTTGTAGTAGGTAAAGCCAAAATTTTGGCTCACATGCAATATGACTTTTGTATTCTTCACCCCTTCAAATATATTTAACTTGAGATGAATCACAGACTCGTGTAGATTGAACTGCCTTTTGTATTCGTCTACCTATCGCGCAATTTGTGACATCATAACTAATGCCTTGTCTATCGGTAACTAATTTGAGCGCCGATTTGCAATCAACCAAAACCAAACGTCTAAAAAGTTGGACGCAAAAACTTATTTTGAGGGTAGACTTAAATCTTATACAAGTGTAGTTAATATTGCGTTTTATTTGACCTCGATGGTCGTGTCGGTTCCAAGCGCGACTGCCGATCGAGGGGATTTTTTTTAGGCTAGAATTTCTAATTAAAATTTCCTATTTCACCATGGAACGTAAACGTAACTGGTGAAACGTGGGAGTGTAGTTCTCCACTCCTCTGCCTGCCTCTCCGGGGATTTGGGAGATGTTTTTTTCACAATTTCATAAGTTTTTAATCTACCAGATCCATATAGTAAGACAGCGTCGTCGGACATAGTGGTGACGAAGACGCTGCCAGCCAAGAGCGTGGAGCAGAGGCCCGCCTCCGCCTCGCTCACCGTCCGGCGGCAGCTCGAGGTATTATCCCACCACAAGAGGCGGCTCAGCTTGCGATGTGAGTCCCACTCTTTCCTTTAATTATTCTTCGTTGTTGTTTATAAAGGTATTTCCGGAGCGCTATGACATGAGCTTCTTCAAGAAAGGCGTGAAATTAGCTCTACTTCAAAGCCGGCAAGGCATTGGTAATTCCTCCAGCAGAGGGTGTTGCACATGTCCATAACCGATGGTAATCTCTTACCAGAGGTCTAGTCAGGTCTTTGCCAGATTTAATTTATGCCAAATAGCATTTTCCACCATTCAACTTAAGAGATGGTGAAGATTTAGGTTAGGCACCTATGGTCTCTATTTCCAAAGTTACACAAAAATATTACTGAAGTCATTAGAAATTAGTGTTATATATATTTATAATATGGTTGAAGAACATTATTGATCATTTCCTACCAATTCTTTGTGTCGTTGTCTCTATATCAAAGCTACCAACACATTGCTAACTACCCCTGCGAAAGCAAAAACTCATAGACGTTTATGAAAATGCCCAGACTATGCAATAATTAATAGCAACTCTTTTTATTAAAGCTATGTCGATTAGCAGAGCCAGTGTGTACTGATTCCACACATTTAATATCACATCTTAATTTCAGATATGCACCGGAACAAAACCAGTCCAGAGAGAATGTCCATGCTGATATATGAGCCGAAGGCGCAGAGGCACCTGGACAAAGGGGACTTTGAACATGCCCCGACAATCAATTGATTCGAAAATAGTAATGTCATCGGGGTGAGTGAAAGTTGAGATT
The DNA here is from genome assembly GCA_018239085.1 of Yanguna spatiosa spatiosa. Lineage (NCBI taxonomy): Eukaryota > Metazoa > Arthropoda > Insecta > Lepidoptera > Hesperiidae > Yanguna > Yanguna spatiosa. Next base: position 8,116 of record DVPG01000025.1, read on the forward strand.
TTATATGAAACTTTAACCCTACACCTACCCTGGTTACTAGAACGATTGTTGTAATGTCGATGTCTCCATTACCAAGGTATCCCAAGGAGGATCGCTGGCGTACGCCGTGAATTGGACCAAGATTCATATTTCTGATGTTTTTTGTCTCTCTTGTATATGAATGTACACACACACACATATTAGCTATTTCAATAAGTCATTTTTAAATACAAACAATTAAGGCGTAGTATATTTACGTGATGGTGATTGTTTATAATGTTGAATTTATTAGGGTGTTAATACACTTGTGTGGGGCTCGGTCCGCATCGGGTGTATAGTTTTGCCAAGGTACGTAAATAACGTGGTAGTTGGGAGTGAATGCGCTGATATGTTTTCGCGTTTACATAAGACAATCGCGAGACTGTAACGTTGAAGGGAATCTACACTGATTCGGGTTCTGCTTAACCCCTTAGCGTGCACGCTCGAGTTAACTCGAGCGCGCTAATCTGACCAACTGTGCACACTCGAGATATTTCAAGCGGCGTTGTACTTTATGTTGCAATAATTTTTCACACTCGAATGCAATCGAGAATTGAAAATAACAATATGAAAGCAAAGAAAAACATACCTTCGATATTTATCATTTATATGGGATTGTAAGCTGTAATACTTACTTATTTAAAAAAAATGTGCATTAAGGGGTTTATGTTCCCTATGGCGTGTGAACTCTGCCTAGCCTCGTGAAACTGCTCATCCTTCTCATTCTGATAAGGGGGTCCTTGTGCAGTGATGAAACTGAATAGGTTGGTTCATTTTGTTGTTGATGATGTAACACACTGTATTTGGTAATGAGAAAACGCGATTGGAGCTGTACCGTTGCATTAGAAATATGATTGTACCTCTACAAACATGTTACTTGATTAGTCAAATAAGTGAATAACGATTTGGAAAATATATATTATTTCTTGAATACCTCAAATACGCACAAAAGTATATATGGTATAAATGGTATATTTTATAGTTAAAGACAGATAAAAAGTTTTATAAATGGAAAATGTTGTAAATAACTACAGGGTATCGATAGTTGTTAAACGTACGTGATTTTAAATACAACCGTACTCTCTTGGTTTATAAATTGCTGTATTAGTTATGGGCATTTAATTTGAACACTAATAATTTCGTGGGAAGTAGTAGGTATTTTCGTACATCCAATTGGTTTCGTGTTGTGTGTGCTGGCTGGCTAGCGATAGCTGTCTTGTATTGACATTTCGTCATGAGACAGATCTGCCGCAAAACAACGCATATATCACACACACCCCCCGGCCCCTTCCCCCTCCTACTCCCCCTTTTAAGGTTACTTTGTGTTCAAATAAACTACCGTCCCATTATTATTATACCGATTATTAATATTATTACTGGTATAATTGTCGGCGCTACAGTCACACTTTGATCGATTTTTTAAGTATTAGGTGCTAAATTATTTACTAATTACATGTAGGTGTAATTGTCGTTGACCGACCTATTATTACCGACAATTTTCGGGCCAGTCGCTAGCGGGACCTCTGCGCCCGTGGTTGTGGGTTCGATTTCCGCCCGGAACAAATAATTGTTCTATTATCACGTGCGATTGTTCTGTGTCTGGTTGGGAGCTGTCTATACATGTATACGTGTATTTCGAAGTCTATGTATGAGTGATCATCGGCTTCGTTGATAACATAGCACAGATTCTGTTCAGTTTGGCCTCAGGTGGTCGTCTGTGGATTTGGCCCAAAAAAAATTTTTTTTACTACTAATATTTATTTTATTCTCTTTCATTGCGAACATTAAATTCATTAATAAGCATCAAGAGTTTGTTTTCGTTCAAATTTATTGTAGTTTAGCACAAATTGATTTTTTAAGACACTAGCGATTATAAAATATATCCTTAAAGTTACTATGAATAAGTCACACCGTCTGCGAAACTGTGATAGTTGATTTATCAATTTTGGTCGAGTTTATAAACAAATCCTTTTTTCTGGTTGAAATTACCGGTTCTTTCGTAATCGTTGTACATTTAAGGTGTGAACATATTCTGTTTAGTTTTCAGTAGAATCAAAATTCTGATAGAAAGAGATAAAACATCTTGCTAATACAACAATCGTTGAGCCTATGAATAAGGGTCTTTTCGAATAGACAAGCTCGGAGAGCAGAGCAGATTTTGATTGTATTTAAAATAGAATTTTAGCACACTTCAATAAAATTTACTGGTACATTTCAATTGTATTGAGACGGTGCTCCAGCATCATCTCGTCACAAAATAATTGAAATGTAAAAGTAGCCATTATTCAAGTGTGCTAAAGACCTATTTTAAATGAAATTAATATCTGCCCTACTCTCCAAGCTGGTCTATTTAAAAGGACAAGGATTAAGCTGATTTTGGGGTTTCATTTAACTTGAAACTGGCGTTCACTTATAATTTAACCTTGAATATAAAAATAAAAAGTGATTAATTAGTATGTAATTATTATATATGTATAATAATGGTTAAATAGTATACTATGAGAAGTGTAAATTTAATTTTGTACTTTCTGTACGGGCCGAATAAGTTTAATAAACAAAACGGTTATTAAATCTATTGTCTTTGTTTTATTTCACCTGATTATTTAACATAATACATATTCCAATTGTTGGCAAAGCACTGGTAGCGTAGTAGTTATATTTCAGCCTCCCACTCCTGAGGTCCTGGATTCGAATCATGTCGCGCACCTCTGTACAAAAGTGTGCATTTTTATGATTATATGTATGTTGTCGCGTGCTGTAACGGTGAATGTAAAGATAATAAAAAAAATCGTAAGCAGGATGAATCTCGGTAGAAAGATCGTCAGCCGAACCAATGAACGACTCTGGAGATGGGAGCATCTATCGTCTATTTAAATGCACCAGTTGGCAAGCTATATTTGGCATACTGCTAGCTGATTTGTTTATTGCATACATGATCACATCAACTACCCAATTACGAAATTTAAGCTGGGAGAAAATGACGAATCTGAAACCCTTTGGACTTTTTGATGAACAGGGTCGCTCTTGCAACTCGACCAACGATGCAGTCATTTTATTATGAAATTCAAAATATTTTAATTCTGTCTTTTTATCATAGACCCATAACTCTTATCTCATAACGATCTGATAGTTTTTCCACTTCCTACGGCAGCGGTGAATAATTTTTAAATAAAAAGACATTGAAGCTACAGCCATTTATTTAATAATCGTATATTATATAACATCTATGATGGCAGTGTTACAATGTAAATTAAATTACACACCTACATACCATTTAGATAAGTCTGTCTTCAACTAGCAACATTTTCAAATATTTTCGAAAAAGTGTTAATATTCCTTAAAACGACAAATAATATCGGATAGTGAAATTAATACAAAATATTACAAAGAATGGCACGATATATTTATTTGCCAATTAGTCGTTTATGGAAAGTGTTGCCAGTTTCACAGTACAATTAAATTATTGTGTATCTGATAATTAACAGTTATCATACTTATTTACGTGTACATTTATAGTTACAAATGCGGAAAATGCTATCGTCATACTTCAATTGTGAATATTTTCCTACTTAAAATTAATAATAAATAATTTAGAGTATTTAAGATTTTTTTGACATGATATTCTTAGACACAAATTTATTATGCATAATATAGGTATATGGAAAAAATTATCTATTTGAAATCACAATCATGAATTAGAAATAAAAAAGACTTTTTTATCCATTATTGTGTAATATCTGTATTTAAATCGACATATTTGACGAGTTCTGTATAAAAATGTTTTTTATACAGAATGCACAAAAACCATACAATATCATAATGTAATTTTAATGATTATAATAATTTCTTACAATGTTCACATTAACAGTAATTTTTAATTTATTTCTCGTTGAAGAAAAAAAACGCTAAAACGTTATAAAGCCATGGACAAGAGAAAAATACAGATACAAAAATACAAAACCAGGTACGATTTCATTAAATTAGGATTTAAACATTAATATTTTCACTTAGGTAATTGATTCCTAAGAATTTTTAAGAGAAATAATATTGTATTTACGTAGGAGATAGTTATAAACACCTATTGATTCTCGAAACAACATACGTAATATTATACAAGGATTTTTTCCTAACGTTTGATATCGTGGAATATGTACTAAATACAAGTCGCTATATTGTATAGTTAATGAGTATTTCTGCAATAGAGCGAGATGGAAATTGTCGTAAAGTACTAAACATCTTAAAAATCTTCATCACATAGGAGTTAGAGTTTACTTACTTTTCTGATCTGGACTTACAGATCATTCTAATCATGAGCAGATCCCTGCAGTCTCTCCACAATCAGTCTTAATTATGAAACATTAATTCAAGTTCATCGACGTATTTTTTCGCTGACATGCGTATAAGATTTTGCTAAGTCTACTTCTGACACGATAGAATCCTCGCAGTAGATTACAACTGAGGACGCACATCCACATCCGTGCCTGCCGCAAACTTAGGGATACATGACTTCTTTTAATTACTTGACATTGTCTATGGTCTATAGTCCTTCCATACAAATCAATTTAAATGTCAAATGTCATGATGCGCACATGTTAATAATAAATATCTTATCTGGTTATATAATAATATTCATAGTCGTTGCGATAGACATAAATGGTACTAACACATAATGTAGACATAGATTATTCCACCCATGGACAACATACTTGTAGTTTATATTTCCATAGACAATTTTACTAAGTTTATTTTATAAAGGTTATGCATTTATTTCTTATGACTAATATTTGACCATGTACAGCACATTTTCTGAGATCACTAAAGTACAAAACTCTACTTACGCTATGGAACGACTTATGTACATACAGATTTACATTGGCAATAAATATTTAAGATGATAAAAATTTATTTTTAGTAACGATGGAAGGAAAGGGTGGAATACACAACGGGTAGAAATAAATAATGCTATAGCTATCTATATAATAAATGTATATGAAAAATAGGCAAGAATATCTTGAATGAAAAAAGTCTTTGAAAAAAAAGGATTTTAAGTCAGTAGTTTCCATCAATTAACATTTATATCTCTTCCGCCAGACTTTTTTTAAAAGATTTGATGAAAAACTACTGTGCTTTAAATAGAAACTAAATTTAAATTTATGATTTTAAAATATTTAATTTGTGAATATATTTCAAAATTCTCAATACAAGAACCGAACTTTATGAAATACAGTTTTATACATAATATTGTTATTATTAAATTATATTATTTATAAGTTTCAACAGAATTAATTTAGTTATATACATATATAATTTTAGAAATTATTAGGATGGATAAAAAGTCTAAACGTTTAATTTTTGTATGTTAAAAATAAATAGAGAATTAAATGAACACATGAAATTTAAATACTTTTTTTAAATAATGACTAACGGAATAAATAATACTTATGTAAGGGGACGTAGATTTAAAAAATATTACTGTAAATTTAACTCTAACGACATTTATTTTGACCGTTCTATTTATGAGCATTACCATTTTAATATCCTTCCTGTATTTTTGCAGCTTATAATATATATTACACTTATACATACAAATGTGTAATATTTACATGTTAGCATTATATTTGTAAAGTAATTATATACTAAATGTCAGACTAACATTATATTCAAAAAAGTAGAACACAAATTAACAAAAACTGAACGTAAGTGATAATAATATTAATTTCTTAATAAATGATTCATGTTTTAGTACAACAATCTGGTTTTAATAAAATTTTGAAATATACAATATGTATGTTAATATCATAGTTACTTTTACATAATTGAACTATTTTATATATATTTACTATTATATCTATACAATAGAAACGGAACGACATGAAGAAATGAAAGACATGGATTTTTTATCTGTTGTAAGTAATGGATACCGTGATGAAGGAATGTTGGTATGTAGACATAAATAGGTATATGTGGACTAAAAAATAGAATAGTCATGGAACTGTAAACAACCTGAAAATTACCGACAGCTCTTATTTTTCACTTAAAAATTAAAATATCGCCTCAATGAACCTAAGTCAGCTTGTAATTGCTTATTATGTTCGTTTGTCAACATACCGTCTGTAAAGTATCTGCGTAGATGTAAAAGAACGCTTTCGATTGGTCATTTAAAACAGACCTGTGATTGGTGTAAAATTTAGATACAATTTTAGGAGCCTCTATGTTGCTGTATCTGGGGGACCCGTTAATTCTTCTGGAAACGGATCCACGAAAACATTTCGTACGTCACTACCGTTTTTAATTTAAACAAAATTAATGTTACTATTGTCACGAGTTTTATCTGGAACTGTGGTGTATTGACGAGTCGTCGTCTGCAAAACTCGCCCTGTTACGTCGTTCGCATCTTTTCTGATGCTGTCTGATGAAAGCGCTGAGCCGGTTCAGAAGGAACTGCTTGTCGTGACCTTCCAAAACCAGTTGGTTCTTCAACACGGCCACCATGTGCCTGTTGGCGGCCGCGACTGCCCAGTAATAATACAAGAAGAACAACAGAATCGCGAAAGCGGGCACCGCGAATGTCGAGGTGCCCAGTTGGAAAATCGCTTTCCTTATAAAAGGTGGGAACGCGTCGAATGTTTGTATAACGAACTCCCATACGTTGTCGAAGCCTCTGAAAGGGCCGCAGCTTATCGATGGCACAATCTCCGCTATCGAATAGGCGACAGGTAAGATCGATATCACGAATCCCAACAACAATACCGACATGAATAACGATTTCGATTTCGACGCCTTATAAACAATAGGAGATGGCGTACAGTTCACTAGACACGCGAACTTCTTCACGTAGAAGATTAGGAAGTAGAAAATGGTGCCGATTATTGGTAGGAACGGGCAAAAGAACGTTCCCATCCATATAATCGTCTGTATGTAGACAATATCCAGGACATGTTTGGGGAGAT
>DVPG01000026.1:0-14997 GCA_018239085.1 Yanguna spatiosa spatiosa
ACGCTAAACGGGAAACTTTTCTCACGGCTAGAGTTTTTGAGGTCGTCCATATTCGACGAGCATAACAGAGCTTTGTGTTATTATATCCAATAGTTCCAACACGTGGACGTCCTCAATACGAGTCGATTGATCGCCAGCGGCACGCGCTTCCGGCCGGCGCGCGGCGGCCGACGCGATAAATACATTAGACCTCGATTAATATTGGGCAGTTGGGCCCTTACGGAACTTCGCCTTCACCGCTGTAACATGTACACAGTTACAAGAACAATCGTTTCCTTATTAATCCACTTAATAAATAAAAAATAAATTGAACAAGTTTATATGTTAATATGAACAAGAACACAGCGCTAAATATTCCCAAACGTGTTGAATTTTGTTCGTTACGTTCAGTAGTATATTTACTAGACAGATCGCGAGCGTTAAACTGGAGCTTATGACAATATTTCTCATATTACAGTGGATTATAAATTAACGTCATGTCACGTCGCCGTCGTCAAACTGTCTCCACTCTGCAGCCCACACTATCTCATGCTCTGCTGACATATGTTATTAATATTTATTTTTAGGTTTCAAATACCCATCCTCCACATTAAGAAATATTTCATCATCTTAATCATATTTAGCGTTGAAAAAATTTAAATAACGCCTTACGGGAGTTGCCGTTCGAGACGGACTACGGATTAACATCTTCACCGACATTAATATCGGTGATGGATGAAACCGACTTCAGTCTATCAAATAGCCAGTCCGTCCGCAGTCACACATTTGGCTGTCTCAACTCGTGAGGTACAGTGAAGACAGTAACGTAATTGAGCTATTCCCTAGTTCAAAATAAATTTATTCCCATTGAAATTCCCATGCAATATGTTCTCCGTTCCTCCGGCGTGAACGGGAGACACCACAGGGGCCACGCTTCGGTTCCTCGCACCAATGACCTCGTGCATCGCGCACGCCGCCGGCTTGGCTCCGACAGCGTGATTCATTGCATTACACTTTGTACGCTCTGCACTATCTCTCTCCTAATCCTAGAAAAATTATCAGGATAATGTTCGGCAATCGGGAAGTCTAGTTAGGATGTGATCAATAGGAAAATCATCTTTTTTAAATTATATAAGCCGTGAATTTCCTACGTTTAAAATGACGGAAAACAAAGATCAAACGGAAGACACTTTATCATCACATGATTATCATCATTATCATCATCACAGTCCACTGCTGGACACTGCTAGACATGGGCCTCTCTTGAGAGGTTTTGTCCATAATCGTCTCGCTGGCATGCGAGTTGAGGTTTGCAGAGCACACCTTCTCGCACCGCCCACGCTGCTGCCCGTAGGCGGCCAGAGTCTGAAAACCTTGTGCCTATGCAGGCCGCGTCATACCGCGAATTGGCTATAACAATATATTATTATTAGCAGATACACCAGTTCTCGGCGGTCAGTGCACACTTTTATATGTATTTATAAACTGCACATTTTTATAAAAATGAAAAACGGTTAAATAGAAATATTTTAATAAATAATATCAACAAACAGAACTTGGTGTAGGCCATAATGTTACATTGTTGCAGCAACAGAGCGCGCGGGACAGTCGGCGGCCGGCGCTAGGGATGAAGACGGTAGGTTAAATTTTGTATTAACTTAAAAAAAATTAACCTCCGCCGGCTGATTACAGCCAGTTGGCGAAATGATACATGTTCACGTATAATGATAGTACTATTATTTATTTAGTAAGTTTATGTTATAAGAAGTCCCGATAACTTTGTTATTTAAACATTATAATATACGCCGGTCATACTTCATTGTCCGTTCGATGTCGTGATTTCTGAATTTATAGGACCGATGCGCTACAAAATTGAATAGCTTTGAATCGATCCGAAAATCGAATGCTTGCTATCCGATCTTCTGAAAAATCGATTCGGATCAGCGCATCACAACTCGACACCCCCTTGCCTGACACCAGTGTATGCATATGACAATGACTCATTCGGTTTACATGCCATTTACTAATATCTATTTCCGTAGATACGCCGCCCCGCCAGCGCCGCGTATCGTATCCATTACGTTATTGATAGCGCACGAAGGTCAAGTACCTACCTGTTGCGACTCGCGAACGTATTAAACTTTGATTAACGCCATCTATTCCACCATGTTTCACGTTTTTAACAATGCCTACGCAAAATATATATGCACATTAAAGAGTTCTTGACTTTAATGTTACTTTGGAAGGTCTTTATAGTAAAACTTCTAACATAATCGTATTTCAGAAAGTTAAAGAAAGCAGGAACTCCATGTGACGAAATCCAGTCATCGCTTCTAATGTTACGAGTACATAGAGAACAAACGAAGTGGCATCGCCAGATGTTCGAGTTCATATCGTCCCATCACGACATATTATGTCGAGCAGAGCCGTCGTCGCTTCGAGAAATATCGAGAATATCCGCGTAACACATTCAAATGGAATCTCTCTGAATATTGAGCAAGAACACGTAATATCTGCCTACACTGGCAAATTAAATACATATCTCGAACTCCTATCTGAAATGCGAATGTCGGCGCTCACAATAGTGATTGTAATAATGTTGGGATGGTGAAATAATCCCAGTAGTGAATCGTATGTACACATGAAAACGATTACGATCAATATCTCCAAATGGAAAGCAACAGACGCAATTACGAATATTACCTAGCATATTTGTAATTGGGTAGCTTCTAGTATGATGTACAATCATTAAAACAAAAAATAAAATAGTCGGTGGAACGTTAATATACGTTTACAATATTTAATCTACTTCATCGAATATAATACGAATCCGTACTTAACACGTTTATGCATACTTGAGGTTAGCAAATGTGTTACCAACAAAAGCCGAACATTTTTACCAAATTAAAGGAATAAATAAATATGCATTTTTTTAATCATGAGTGCAGTAGCGATCATGGGTGCAATATTCACAGGCTGGATGCAGCGAGCGCCTGACGCGGCGTGGTATCGCGATCGCGATGGCGATCGCGCTCGGTCTAACACATGTAGCAATTAGATACTATCATAATTACTACGTTTAGCGATTGTTCGATTAACGGCTAGTTCATCTTGCTCGAAAATATCTTCTCGATGTTGCTTACCAAATTAAACATTAATAGGTAAATAGACAAATGCACATTTATTATCTGACTAAAGTTTTCAGAACGGAAATAAATTTTAAATTATATTCTATTACATAGGGCGATAACGAAATGTTGGTTGTTAAAACATGGGTCATCATACAATGGTGAAATTTTACGATACAGAAATCTGTCGGCTTGCAAAGGCGAGAGTTATTCAGAACAGAACGATTCCTCATTTCGACACAGCCAACGCACTGTCCCAGCTGTCCGGCCTCATTTCTACTATTCACGAGTTTACGACGGCGCGAGAATTGACCGGACCCACATAAATCACGCTTTATGAGGATCATATACCGGATTCTCGAATTACAATGACAAATCGCCAATCGGAATACGCCCGACCTGTATACAGTTATAGTTCATGTGATACAAATAGGTCAGCCGAATATAACGCGAAATACCGAGGGCACTGTTCGGACTGGGACGACGAGTATTTATTTCTATAGGATTTGAGGGGACTCAGAATCGATACAATGACTAAAATAAAATAACTTAAAACAAATTAACTAGTCTATGGGATTAAACGCGTATTTGCCAGGGAGGCGGATATGTCACTTTCGACATTCCAATAATGACATCGCGGCGTCGATACGTTTTTAAATTATGAAAAGAACTAATATTATCAAATGTGAATTGTGCTCTTGTGTGTACTTTAAGGGCAGCGTTCAATGGAGCAGATGAAAGCGATCCGTTGTCCACGGCACCAGTGATCGGAGCAAGGCCGGGGGGCGGCAGATGCGGCCGGTATCGCGTATCGCCAGACAGGGCCATGACAGTCACGTACTGTGCTGTGTAGGTACATAGTAACTAATTTTAATAATAGATATTTAAGAGAATCGCTTACTTGACGCTTATCTTTTAAAAGCGATAACATTTTATTTGTTTCGCCGCAGTCGAAATGTTACATTTTAGAGCTTTAACGGGCATATTTGCAACAATCTGACTCAATATTACCACTGTCGTTCACCAGTAAAATATACAGTGACTGTTTCTAGTGTCTATTTTATTTTTGCAATTTATATTGTAATTATTGAAATAGGGTAGAGAATGGCTTTACATTTTTAAAACACGAATATCATTGGAGATCAAAAATTAAATAAATTTTAGAAGCCTCACAATCTAAATCCTAACATCTCAAAGGGGTGTTGTATCGTTTCTCAACAACAATCGGTATTCATTATGGCACGGTGGTTGCAAAGTTAAGCAACGTACCTGACCTTGAGTAGGACGTAATCTCGCTAATATCGTATGCGCCGGGGAACCCACGGCGAGTGGGCCACGTGACTCATTGCCGCGATGCGATCACTCGCGCCTCCGCCGGCCCGCGCACAAAACACCACAGTGCCAAGGAATGTTTCCAATTCTAATACCTATGCGAATTTCGGGAAAACATGACTAAGATCGAGATTCTAGATTTCAAATCGCAATACTAGGAAAACAGTTTTTCATTTTCGTTAAACGTATTTGAAAGGAGACGTACCGTTTTAAAGAACGAGTCGGGTGAGACTGGGATATTTCCAATACCTCGACATGTGTGTACAAACAGTACAGTAGAGTAACACGCGTGTACAACAGTACACGGTACTGGCCGTTACCGAAACAGCCGAGCTGCTGATGTACAGTTGACGAATTGCAAATTCAACGAATACGCCTGATACCGGAATAGATCAAATATGTGGGATTCGTATTCGGGTCACTGAACCCGTTGCGCAAACAGGATGTTGGCAACACGTTTGCGTTTGTTGCTGATCCGTCAACATATGTATACATTATCCATCGTGTGCACAGATTTTAGGTAAAAAGTAGATGGACTACAATTTAAAAATAACAATGTAACTTTACTGTGCAAAGTGCAGTGTAGTGTGAATAGACACCTCAAGCAGATCTTGCAGAGATGGAATATGGACATTCCTAGTGCGGCTAGTTCATCAGTTTAAGTCGCTCAACGAGCTATACTCGGAACTGCTTTGCAGGATAGAGGTTCGAAACGAAACAAATCCATAAAATAAAGTAAATACACTTCAAACGATGCGCAAAGTAAAATGGTAGTGGACTTGGCATAACTGACAAACAATCAAAGACTATTGGAGTAAACGAGTCTGGAGTAGAGCGCCCTTCGGGTAGGTAGCATGACGATCTGGGAAAGGCTGCAGAGAGAAATAGGACGATTGGGAGAAAGCCTAGGACAGAATAGGCGACAACTGCGGTCATTGAGTGAGGCCTATGTCCAACAGTGGACTAAAACAGGCTGATAATGGTCCGTATAATAAGATTGTAAGATGTGTTAACCAAAGTATTTAAGTTGAGAACAACACGTTAAATTCTCTTAGTATTAGAGATGTACGTACTTCATATATAACTACTAATTTAAGAGACGCTAACGCTAAAAAAATACCACGGACGTCATTCCAACCTTTACGTTTATACGATACCTAATAATTAAATTATTATGTTAAATGTAATTATCTTAACATACATTATTATTGTTTTTTATAATAGCGTTTCATATCTCGGTAAGTGCACCACAATCCGCGATGATCATATCGCGGTGACGTCACTCCTCTGGTGTTAGTAACTTCGTTTTTCCCATATGGCGTCAATTACATTTGTTATGCTTGTAGGATAAAATCGACAGTTACTTTGTTAAACTGGAATATATTAATTTATTTATGCTCGTAATGGATATATGGATTTTCTACATAAAAAAATAACGTAGGATCAGACCTGTAATCCCCGAAGAAGTAGGCAGACGAATGTACCATCTACACTCCCACGTTTCACCAGTTACGTTCATGTCCCACAGTGGAATAGGTGGTAAGCCTATTCCCATACACCGGACACAAATCCACACTCCGAGCCACTACTAGAAATTTCACCTGATCGGCAGTCGCGCTCAAAACCTCTCCACAAACGAGCCAGGCAGAATTTGAAGATCATTTTTAAATTTCCGCAAAGTGACTATGAAAATAGATATAATGCAACGAGTACGAAATGCGAATTCGTTTGTTTTTCAAGTTGCATTTATAATGTGTTGAAGCTGCTCACGGTCCGTAGCACGGCTACCGCATGCGTGTAATGTGATTTTATGCTGTAAGCGTAATAAATGTCACAATGTAGTATTAGAGATGTACGTCTGATGTCAATACACTGCGAATGCTCAACATTTAGGGCAGAAGATGTTTTACAAGTAACTCGAAATTCAATTTGTAATATCAAAGTTATACCACCCAACGCCATTACACCGGTCCTACTAATCGTACATCTTTGAAACTAGTTATAACTGCAGATCTACATAGGCGGCATTGTCTGATGGGTTCTGTTAATCAAATAATCAAAACTCCGTCCCAATAAATAAAAAGAAATTGATATCTCAGAGCATGAACAGTTAATCTAGCAGATGGAGAGGTAATATTTCTTCATAGTAATGTAGCAGACTTCGTATCGGCATATTTGAACAAAAGTAGTTGCAGGTCAATCACTCGGGGGCATCTCTAGTTCGATATTTTGTATACAGTTTCGCAAGTGTGCCATACGGAGCCAACCGCCGAGTTGCACTCCACTTGCAATAAGTACCGCGATGTGTAAAGTACACGCAACACTACGCAGTAAGAGCCGATCAAATTGATGAGAAGATCAATAATAAAATCTACGTTAAAAAATCATAATCCATAGTGGCGTTAATTGTTCAACTATCGACATAAATCGCATTGCGGTTAAAAATTCACCGGTGAAAATAACGTAGATAAATTATTCAATTTCAAAAACTTGTAAAAACAAATTAATTACTATTTTCCTAGCTTTGGGGCTGTTGTTTTTATTTAATTGCTGTTGCAAATGTGGTCGAAGCCTGGCGCCGAGGCGGCGACCGGTTTATTGATACATTCGCACCTACGGCGACACCGATATACTAAAACGAGCCAACGATAGCAGATCGAGCTGAAAGTTTAGTTAAAATGCGTTCTACTAACAACATGGCGATTTAAGTATTATATCAAAAAGATTACTAAAACTGCATGGCGTTTACGCTTAAACAGGACTTTGCTTCAACTACGACCTGATGAACATGCAGAACATGAAGAAAAACGCGGTAAAAACATGAGACAATAGTAGATTAGAGAACTGTTTTTTTTAGCTCATTTATTTTTATTTTTTTATTTATTCTTGTTTACCTATGGTTAGGTTATAAAGGGTCGATCTAATGCTCGATGGCGTTCTATCTAGACGTGAGCTCTGAAACAATATTTAGTTAAAATTCGATTATGAAACATGACATGGAGAGCGGAGATGATTAATCGCTGACCGCAGGGGGAGGGGGCGGGGGGGGGGGACGCGGTAGATAACTGTGGACAGCATCTAAATTTGATGACATATGCGAGACACCACACGAACGCCGCCCGCGATCATATCAGCATGTGTGACATAAAGAGTGTTTATAAAACTGGTTTCCGTCTCGTACTTTTAATTTACATCGACATTTAAATATCTTGTTAAGACCGCATGCAGCTACAGTTGCCGTGAGACCAATTTTAACCTGCCACTGCTTTAGGGTTGGCATCGTAATTTCGCTCTTATACTATTCATGCCAACTTATTCGTAGACCCTAAATCATTAATGTACGTCGTGGGCGTAGAGAATGTGTTGGAAAATGGTGATCTATAAAGAAATAAACGCGGAATACGACACATCCTATTGCAAGGTCAGCGGAGAATATTGCGATGACTGTTGGGCCACATTTTGTCACTTAACGTTGTTAGTAAATAACAACTGATTCATACTTTACACATAACAAACCTCTTCTTATTTACCGAGTCATCCGCAATGAGGGTTATTTATAGTTCGTCTTTGCATTTAGTTGGCAACACGACTAACAATAGACAAGACATGGCTATATTCAGAACTATGTGGCAACGAAAGACAATGATATTCGCCAATGTACAGCAGTTGAAGAACGGTATAGCGGCAGGAAGAAGAGGAGAGGACTACGTGGCGCATGGAACTTTTTAGGGTTTAGAGTGCAGAGGGGTATTTGACTCTTGAGGTCTAAATAACATTCAGTTCCGAATAAGATTGAAGCTCCAATTTTGAAGAAGAAATTTAGTAATGAAATATAGCGAAGTGATTTGCAATAATGAAATCATAACACAAAATAAAGATGAGCTTTCGTAGGTGGTACTGAGTCAGTGTAGAAACATCGCGTCGATTACGTCACAATCACAGCGTGAAACACGCGTAATGGCATCATTCACGTTGAAGCGAACGCTGAAAGTGCTGTGTGTACGTTACCTCTGACGCCTCTGACGAGTCTACAGCCTTATGACGTTACTGCGCCACAGGTGTGGAAAACCCCAGCACGCGTCATCAGTAACATACATATATCCATAAATAAGCAGGACCTCCGCAAGAACAGTTGACCCGTGAGATCCGTTATCGAACGGTTGAGTGAAATATAAAGGGAGTGTTAGAATGTAGACAGTTTAGAAGAAAAAAAAAACATTAATCATAGTAATAAAGTATCATTATTATTACGTAGCATTACGTCTGTAATCCCCGAAGAGATAGGTAAAGGAGTGTAGTGCACTCCCAAGTTTACGTCTCGCCATGAAATACGTGGTGGTCCTTTTGCCACATATCGGGCACATATATAAACTCTGTACCAGTACTGGAAAATACAATGAGAAAATGTAAGTTAGACAAATCCAATAGTATCTGACCTGGGAGTCGAACCCAGGACAGAGACCCTGATCGAGAGCTATCACTGGTCACGCTTGCAACCGCTCGATCAACGAGGCAGTCTCTATCAATATTATAAGCAATGCTTTGTGAAAGACGACAGTGTTTCCATCTAGGCGCTAGTGGAGCCAATTAGGCGACCGAGCTGTAATTCGTTAAGAATATCGTGCCACGTTAAGAATGTGGTAGGTCTATATAGACCAAACATCACATGATGCGAGGATCTGGAGTCACTTAGGCTCGCCACAAAACCCGGTGACGCTTTGAAGGCCATTAGGGTCAACAGCACAGTGAAAATAAGAAATAAAAAGGTGCGAGGATTCATTCACGTCCATATTGTCGTACAATTAACGATATGACGAGTAATGAACACCTTGTATTTCATACATTAGAATTTTCAAACCAATATGTCATATACCTATTGATCAATACTGAAATTACATTATACACGGTATATCCATATAATCTGTTTTAATTTAATCAAAATATATATTTTATTGGTAAATGAGATGGCATTTGAACAATACGTACAGGTACAGGTATATTAATATAAAATCGTTCAACTTTCGCAATATTCTATACTGTAGATTAAGCCTTGGTAGTTTGCGAAGGTTATATTGGGATTGAGCTAACGGCAATATTCGATTGAGACTATAGGGATGCGTCTCGAAGATTATACGTTGCGAGAAGGGAGCTGATGCCGCGTTGGCGTCTCGATGATGCGATGACGCGACGCGGAGTGTTTGCATATAGAGAGACCGGTTTGTGTCCTTGCTCTCCGTGCACCGCACGCGCAATTAAATAATATTACCACCTTTTCTCGACACTATATTTATTTGTATAGCGAGATGTATTAAATTCATGTTTCTCTTATCAGCTACTCTTTCGCAATCTCCTTACTCGTAATGTTTAAATTTTTACACCACTACTGCTCTCTTGTTTAATCTTATTAGCCATAATTTCCTTGTCAAACTTTTGTCTTGCCGAGATTCCTGCTATTGATAAGACCATTTTCATGTACATCTATCATTCTACATCCGTTGTGATCATTATTTTTTGTACTGTACAAACACCAGCACATAGTACGGAGGAGATAATTAATAATGATTAATTAATTTCGATGCCAAGTCGATTTGACCAATTGTCATTGTACACAGTGCCATGTTATATTTCCGCCTACGTTACATACAAGCTGCGATCAATCTTCCGCCGCGTGTAGCAAGGCGGCTCGGCCGGTGCCCGCGCTGGGTAGTAGCCGGCGAGCCAGCGCTCGTTGCGCAACGTTGGATGTCGGTGACCGGACGACCGCTCGGGAATTTCCTCGTCTCCGCATCCGATGAGTATTAACACGTCTCTATGGTCAGGAAATTATTTATGACCCATAATCTTCTAAATAAAATTAAAATGAAATGACTAGACTAGCCGCTAGTACAATTATTAATGTTCTTGAAGTTCATATTTTTGTAACGTTTAATAACCTGGAGGGGAATCACATTATTAAATTAAATATGCAATAAGGTTGGATCTAAATTCGTACTTTAAAGGCATGGCTATAATTATGAACTTTTACAATTATGAACTTGTTTATTACAACCGCAACTAGTGCTATAAAATAAAAGCGAAAATAGTAATTTTCTTTTAAAAACTGGCCGATATTCGGATACCCGACGAACGTATGTATTTATTGGAACAGTGTCTATTAAACTTTAGAAACTTTAGATCGACGCATACATCCCGCGCCCACACGCGCCCGATTTCTAATGTTTACCTTCCAATTATTATTCTAGTAATATGTAAATTTATTCTACGCGTCTGTTCTTTCTCCCTACAGACACTTCTGCACGATTTAAGTCTGTAAATCTCCCCGTACCCATTAATTTAGGAAATTATCCACTTCTTGATCATAGCGTATATTTCAGCCGAATACGCCGAACGAGTATAGCTATTTCTCAATAAAAAGTGGCAAAACCTTAAGTCCTTCAAAATTTACTACGGCTTCTTCAATAAAGCTTGATTTAATGTTTTCACTTTCGATTTCTTTAAGTCTTTAAATAATCTTAAGTAAATTACTAGTACTAATGCCAGTTACAGATGCCTGGGAGGGATCCATAGAAATTCTCTATTGCACAGGTCAGCTTACTGCGGAGGAAGTTCACTTCAGTCCGCGGAGAACAACACGTGTCTTAGTTACGTCATTAATTAGTAATCACAACACACTCGGTAATCGATAGGTAGAATTCGATTAGTTGCATTAATGCTTTTTATAACAATGACGCTGTGTTAGCGGCCGTGACTTCACCTTCGGCATTAAATCAGCCGGCGGTGCGGCAAAGCAACGTTGACATCATAGGCCGAGCGTCGGCACGCCGCCAGCTTCTGTCATGTCGAGGTGTTTCCCAAGCTTTCCGGCAATTTACCGCCTTCGGGAATTTTGCACAGAAAACACAAAGGAGAACGCGTGAAATTAAAACATTCTATAAATTCTAATATGCAGTCAATAGCAGTCAAATAAAGCTGTAAGGAAGTCCTCAAATCACAGGAAGGTCATAACAATATATCACATCAAAGATAAATTAGGAACCTAATGATGCATTAGTAAGTAAAATCACACAAAAATTGTAAATAATATCAAATTTCACACCAATCCCATATAAATATAATTAACAGCAATCACAAAAATATTATATCTAATTGTACTATTCGTGTAATCTCGTCGCACAAAATATAAATATAATTATTTATAATAAACGAATGATTTTCCGCAATGTAATATTAGTGTAGGTTTTAGTAAATCCGCGCCCGCAGTTATTAACACCAATACTGAACAGGAAAAGCTACACATCGAAATAACTGAGCGCGGGCGTCGACACCGTATTGAAAACCGATAAGGGGGTAAATTGCAAAACGACTGGGCAAATAAAATGGAATTTGAACACTCACGTTAACAAGTGAGAGATTTCATACGTGACGTCAATACCGAGGTGAGACGTATTCAAGCGCACACAAGTGTACACTTCAATACGCAGAAGATTGTTCGGAATCTGTTCGTGAACTCTACAACATATGTAACCAGGTAAGTTTCATAGTTCACAATTCTAACGTAACTGGTGAAACGTGGGAGTATACCTACCTGCCTACCTCTTCGGGAATTACAGGCGTGATGTTACGTTTAAGTATCATACTGTATAGAGATGAATCATCATTCTAATATGTGCATATTAACATTATTAACACAATTGTGTGTTTTGAATATCACACGTGTTAGCAGAATATTGGGAACTATAATGAGACATGAATGCTTATGAATGAACGATGGTTATAATAGTGTATTCTGTTTACTGAGTACATGGTTTCATGTCATAAGAAACAAAACTATTATGTCCAGTAATATCAAATACTTTGTATATATTCGTTGACGAAAAATATACAAGGCTTCTTTTCAATATTTACAACGATGATAACATGTTGAAATGTTATAGCATTAGAAGTAAACTTGAAATTTAATGACATAAATAATGGCCTCCAATCCTGGCGTTTGGGCCAGATTATATCGCCCTTGCCTCTTGGTTGAAATCACCGTATTAATTTACTTACTTGTTTACATAAATCAATGTTTGAATTACCTGAAATGAAAAGAAATTCAACAATAAAGACAAATAAGTAAAAATATATTTAAACACTGTTTAAAGTTGATGTACAGTTCTTTTTTTAAACGGAACGTTTCTACGTTAAGGACAGCTATATGATTCATAGGGTTAAGTAAACGCCATATTTATTAAAATAACTAACATAATCAAGATTCTAATAGCTCTACCTTTGCTTTTACGACTTTTGTTTAATATGATTGCGGACGAAGCCGCTTTCTACTATTGGCTGAACTCATATTCATATCACTGGATATTCATTTTAACTCAAGATTCATCCAATTCCAGCGAGTCGACTCCCCGTTACGTATTTTATTCTGAAATCAGTCCAGTAATCCTCTGCGATTCGAAAAAAATGCAACTACAAATAAATGTTCATTGGCGGACATTAATCGGTTCTAAAGAGGTGTAACTTTATCATAATTGTCCTTCGTGAGCAAGTGACGACGTGAACCGGTAGTTGGGTGCTCGAGGAAATAAAGTTCAATAAAAAGATAACAGACATTGTTAAGATTCAGCGAACGCAGTAAGCAGCACGGTAGCGGATGTCGAAGGCTGTGAGCAAGGTCTGCCAATATTCTCAGAAGCGCCTACAGGTAAATCTCGTTAACATGAACGATTACAACACGATACGAACGCGGAGCGTATGTATCGCTAGAAACCAAACTTAATATACACTTGCTCGTGTTAATGACAACAAAGTAGTATCACGCCTGTAATCCCCGAAGATGTAGGCAGAGGAGTGTAGTATTACACTCCCACGTTTCACCGGTTACGTTTAGGTCCCATTATGGAGTAGGTGCTGAGCCCATTGCCATATATCGGGCACAAATCCAGACTCCGAGCCACTACTAGCAAAACCAAGTGAGAAAATCTAATAGTACCCGACCCGGGAATCGAACCCAGGACCTCTCGATCGTCAGTCGCGCTTGCAACCAACACGACCAACGAGGCAGGCTAACTATTATTATTCCACATTATACATTACTGTTACGGAGTAGGTCATTATAAAAACCATTACATTTTTATATAGTATTCAACAAAAACCGAATACAATAAATTTTTGAAAGCATCACAAATCAAACTTTTGTAATTTGACAAAATTATGTTGCCACATACATGTAAGTAGTATGTTGTGTATCTATCTTTCAAGTCCTTTGAAGTGACAAAAATCATAAGTGATACTCAATAACATGAGTACATTTTTTTGAATTTTTAAATGGTCGGCCATTCGTTAGCTGTGTTTTGACATGTATGGCAACATGTCTGAATAGTGAAGCGTCGAAAGGAAAATACATCCACAATATCTGCAAGTTATCTAACCAGCTTCCGAGCTAACTATGACGGTGCGAGTCAGCTAACGAGCGGCCGAGCTAAGTAACTACTCATCTATCAGCTTCAGTACTTCATTTGGATATACAAAAGTTAGCGCTATTTTTACTACCCTCGAGCCCTTTGTGTTTTTTGGAGTTAAATATCTTTTGTAATAAATACATTTTTAATCATTTTATCGTAGTTATAACTAATGTTATGTAATCGTTATATACCCAAGTATCTTCTTGTTTCTGTGTTTACCAAATAGGTCAGATACTGGCTGATAGGAGACAGAAATGTCCGAAACCTCGGATGTATGTAGAGAAAGCATGTCAGGTCTATAAAGATACAGATGCACACTCGGTGTTTTCTGCCTATCTCGAAAGGGACCATGTGTGACGATTTAATAATATACAGGGACGACTCACACACAGTCATTGATATCAATCTAAGTAGAGCCTGTGCCATGATAATCGGACACCTGATGGCTGATGTGCTCAAAAAATAAAACGTGGAGATTTTTATGTATATATTATGAAAGCGTGTAAGCAACGTTGTATCGGAAGCAAAATATTTTGACCCTTCACGTGGGCGGCGCCGCGAGCGAAAGCTAGTTTCGAACGACCGACTGACATGTGGGTGTTATAGAATGTGCATAGATTAAAAATAATTACAGAGCACGTACGTTACTTGGCGCTATACGGAATGAAATTTGAAAAAGAAATGAGATATATCGTATGCTTTTTGCTCCAGGACAACAATTATATAATATTTTATACACTTCAAGCATACCTATTAAAATATTCCATAACATAATACTTTAGTGTTATTAAGACCGTAGTTATATTTCCAGCAAATTGACTAGTTGTGTAATTTGCTGCCTAAATAGTTAGCAAACTATTTAGATGTCTATCTAACTAGTGAACTGTCTAGTCATAATAACAGTGCCAAATTATATTTGCTTTAATTTAATTAATTTAATTTAATAAGCGACTGCCGATCGAGAGGTCCTGGGCCCAAATCCAAGGACGGGTACTTTTAGATTTTTGTAATTATATATTCTGGTAGATGCTCGGAATTCATATCTTTGCCCGGTATATGACAATAGGCTCACCACTTACTCCATAATGGGATGTAAACGCAAC
>DVPG01000027.1:0-14952 GCA_018239085.1 Yanguna spatiosa spatiosa
TTGGAATTGAATCGTAAACTCGTTTTCACCTTTTCCCAAAACGTTTCTCACCGGAGGGTGCATTTGAGATCGCTTTAGATTGTCAGGGGAGAAGCATTGAGCCGTTCATGAAACGAGCTGGCAACCGAGTGTATATGACGCGTGAATACATATGATCGCTTATAAGACGAACAGAAGATGCTGCGTTTCATTGCACAAAATATTTTCGACTCATACTGAAATTAAAGCTTCACTCGTACTATTATATTTTGTCATTGTAAGACAAAAATATGGCCAATCCAGTTTATAATAACAAAAAACGTACAGAATAATTATGATACAACGTGGTTATATAACCCATTTACGTACAGATATTGAAGTTGATCATTTTAACGCTCCGTTTATCACAGAAATTGAAGTGAATTTGTGTGAAATAAGTAAGCATATACAGCTTGTACGTGTATATATAAGTACCTACGTGTTCCATCAATATTCCAAATGTTATTGCCAACGTTAAGCTATTGTTTCATTCTACTATTAAACCAGCAACTACAAGGATAGCATGAGAATAAATGCACTAGGAATTAAAATAAAGCGTAAGTACTCATACGCCAGGACTACAAGGATAGAATTATTTGGGAGTCGGTGCTCTCTGCCCACCTCAAAAGAGGCAAAGATATGGATAAATAAGTGCTGACCTAAGTGCTGAAGTGCTAATATCTGACCTAAAGATATGGATAGATGTGCTCTTAAACATGATCATTCTGGTATAGTACAAAACAAAAGTTTGTTTAACAAAATGACAAAATAAACAAGGCTATTTAATGTTGGTTCAGTAGGAAGCTAACCAGCCGTTCACCGCTAAGACGTTGAATTATTAACGGTCTCATCAACTCCTCGAGCAGTTAGCAACAACTTTAAATATCTTAAAACTTACGTCACAATCGCATTAAACTAACAATGGCTTTTTAAAGTTTAAACCTAAACTTAACCGACATCGAAACATTCCTTTTTAAAGAAACTAACGGTCTATTTGAAAAAGTTCTCGAACATACTTCTGGTACGATCTAGAACAACACTTTAAATGGGACGTATGAAGAAACGCGAAGAAAACTGGCGCATACAACACTCAAGTGAAATGGAGAATAATTTCTTGTTACGACAAGCGTCACGGTGTTTTATTAGAATTATGTGAGAAAGTTTCAAAACAATATACATTAAAATGAAATTCGGTAAAATGAAGAGCTGCAAATGAGTTTTCTTTTTAAATCGGTTCACTGATAGCTTCCAGACAGTTCCGTACATTCTTGGGTGAGGGAGAAAAATAATTGCAGTTAAAAGTAAATTTATTTTCATAATCTTTCAATTTGAACATCTACCTTCAAAAAACTAGTAGTAAAGAATATTATTTTCAATCCTAAACGCATACAGACATTTGATCCGCCGACACTACATGTTTGTAATGGTTGTAAATAAACGAAGAAAAAGCATTTTTAATTAAAATTTTGATTTAAAATTTTAAAAATACCAAAATTATATTTCCCAATTAACACTTTCCATTCATCGGTTATGCTTGTAAATAAATATCCCGCTAAAGTAAATTAATCAAATGGCGTTTAATATTTTCACCCAAAAGAAACTGAATATTACCTCAAGAGAAATTTAATTCTATACAGCGAAATGAAATCTCCGCCTAGAGATTTAAATTTAACGTTGTAATAAATTACCGCCATAAGAAACCCGCCGTGACGCCATCTGCCTCCAGGCTTTGTAATATTACATTTAATATCCCCACAGTAACATTTAAAATTTTAACGGCGGCTTAAACGTTAATCTTCAGTACAGTATTATATGGATGGTGGAATCTCCGTTCCGTTCGTAGTACGAGAGAAGTAGCATGACAAATAATCCATTTAACCATTTCAATGGTATACACAGTTATTTTAAATTAATGCCTAATCCCTTCTCCGGGGCTGAATTAAGTTGAACAATAAAGATATAAAACGAGTTGTAAAATCTAGTTTAATTTCCACAAATGCTAACCCGTAAGGTACCTGACGTAATAATGTCCTGATATATAATATATAGTCCTGATTTATAAATATTTTTTGCTTTTCGATCACAGAATTATAGCGTTAGCTGTACAAGAAAGTGAGACCATAGACCGTGTAAAAACGAAGCGGTAACTGAAGGTTACTTTAACACTTTAGGCACGCGAATTAGTTTTATTTATATTTAGAAACGCAAAAATACATGCACCGAACTCCTAAAATGTGAATCAGTGAAATGCTACCAACACCTACACACCAATTTTCACGGATATTAAAAAAAATGTAGTTACCACTTTGAAATGATTATGGCGTGATGTTAATCTAAATGATTTTACGCTGTAAAAATATTTAATATTATTTTCAATATATGTATATGACTCGTTGGACATATTAGTTGCAAGCGCGACTGCTGATCGAAAGGTCCTGGGTTCAAATCCCGGGTCAAGATTATAAGATTAATAATATAGGATTTTTCTAATCTAGTGTTTTCTAGTAATGACTCGGAGTCTGGATTTGTGCCTGGTGTATGGAAATAAGCAGTCTTTTTTCTGTGAATATAACATATTTTATAACCGTTGGTAACCTACATTGAGCTTGTGCAATATTATTAAATACATATAAAATTCAGAGAAGCTCAAAGATAATTGTTAAAGATAATTAAAGTCCGTTAAAAATGAGGTTAACGATAAATATTTAACATGTAATGGGGAATGCAATATTAGCAATGAATAAATAATACGCAATGTAATATTAGCAATGAATAAATAATATGCAATGCAATATTAGCAATGAATAAATATTATGTAAAGCTTGAACGCAGTGAATGGCCGCATACGCTACGCCACACTTCCGTTCGAGGCGTCTCTATCCGCCGGCGTATTGAATATTCCCTATAGATTGTTTACCCGACATTCACGCGTCTATATTTACGCCATTGTGTTCCTGTCTGTTTATCTCACTGCAGATACTCCCCTATTTTACCTTCACCCTCCATTTAATCCGTTCTACAGACAGTCCGTTATGTAGAGGCGATGTTTTGTCAGCTTGAAAACCAACTTCAAGCTCTGGTCACATTTCTAGCAACTGATAATACTTAAAGTCTTAAAAGGGGTAGCAAGAAGTAATGTAATCATCAGCTTATATTGTCACTGACGTAGATATATTTATCCATCGCCGAATTACACGAGAACGTGCCACCCACACTAAAAAGTACGCACACACAGTAGGCATGGTTCATGCTTGGCTGCCTTTCGTGTGTTTAATGTCAAATAAGTATTTTCATATATTTAATATAAAATAATATAAAATTGGCAATAGGCTAACCACCTATTCCATAATGGGACGTAAACGTAACTGGTGAAATGTGGGAGTGTACTCCCTCTGCCTACCTCTTCGGGAACCACAAATGTGATGTTAAGTTTGAATATAAAACTGCATCACTGATGTAACTGAAGTATTCTTTTCTATTCTATTTTATTCCGTTAAGCGTATAATAAAGCCGTTGCTGAAATAATCTACTTAAAAAACGACTGCAACAATGCGGCATTCGTGACGTAAACGGTTCCTATTTAACAACACTTTCGAGAACTCCGTGCTCGGATTAACAATGAGTTTGTGTAAAATACGACAGTCGTTAACATCGTTATGTGTATATATATGTACATACATGTATTATGTTGTCTGAAGTAATTTTTCGTACGCCCTACATTCTGTAATCTGTTTAAATGCAACTTGTGCAAATTTATACAGAACGGAATTGACTTTTGTCTTTTTTTGCCAATTTCACTTTTTATCCCAGATTTGATCCCGATTCACGTGCTTAGGGAAGCGGCAAGTGTATTTATGTCTATTACGTGATCCCACTCTCGAGTCGTGCGATCAAACTGTTCGAGTAATAAAAAAGCTATAATATTAGAATTTCAGATAACGAATCAGCCTTGCTAAGCCACTCGCTTTGGTACGAACAAATATTTTTAGATATTCACAGATTATGGAATATCATTTCTATCACAATATAAAACTAAAAATATTTTATCTTCTTAATATAGATAACATAACTACGCTTCAAATATACGGGCGTAAGCGGAGTTTCGTTAATATTTATGAATACATGTTATATTTATTACTGATCACCGGCCAAAAATTGAATGCGCTAATTAATTATTTAGGCAGATAATTGAATTGAGCACAACAGACAGACAATGTGACCAGTTTGCCGAAATGGTTAGCCAACAAGCCTCTATCGCTAACTAAGATGCTAGGTTCGTCAACAACGCTGTGCTCTATCGGACAAGCACGCCGGCCATCTGATTAAGTGATTACTGCAGACTATGGCCAGCCGCATTGAAGCTCAAAGGAACTTTATCTCCATCTAAGATAACTCACAGAAGCGCTGCGATCTCTCACGAACAATGCTGTATACCTCGTGCCAGCTATGCCTGGTTACCTACTATACAAATGGGAATTGGTCTTGTGGGATTATTATGTAGCATCAATATATTCGGTTACCATCTATACGTGCCTTTGAATTTAGGACTTACATGTGTAATAATCTGTTTATGTAACTTTGAATATAGGATTACATTCGGAACTAATAGTTTTTTTTCTACTGCTCAGTTAGAACTAGATTCATTTTAGGCCTATTTACAGGAGGAAATCGAGGATCGTCCGCGAGCGGCGACCTTCCTCAGCTCACTGGCGGACTACTCGAACACGATCCCGACCGCTTCCACCGCAGACCAGGACACTCCCAAACCCGCGCCCCCGGCCCGCATGGGCACCCTGATCGGCGTCTACCTGCCCTGCATCCAGAACATATTCGGTGTCATCCTCTTCATCCGTCTCACGTGGGTGGTCGGCACAGCGGGAGCTATACAGGGATTCCTCATCGTGCTCACGTGTTGTTGTACGGTAAGTAAA
Organism: Yanguna spatiosa spatiosa; assembly: GCA_018239085.1. NCBI lineage: Eukaryota > Metazoa > Arthropoda > Insecta > Lepidoptera > Hesperiidae > Yanguna > Yanguna spatiosa. Next base: position 4,950 of record DVPG01000027.1, read on the forward strand.
AGAAAACATATAACAAACGCACTTTATTATCTGTATAAGAATGTAATGATAAATAAACATATGTTACCTTGACGGTGGAAACGTATATACATATGTGTGCATTTACGAAATTAACAAAGACTTCAATGTACTCATACTTAATTAAGCATAATTTGGAGGGGAAAATCACACAAATACCTACATGTGTCAATCTAAATTCTTGGAAACTTTCCACGTTTGTTATCCAGAAGGCCAGAGAGTGGAACGCTCTGCCCGCGTCTGTTTTTTCAGATACATATAACCTAGAGCTCTTCAAAGCAAGGGTGAATAGGTTTTTCCTAGGCAGGCGTGTTCCATCTTGCGATGCATCTGCGCTTTCCATCAGACGGGATTGCGGCCAACCGCTAGCCTATCACATAATAAAAAAACGCTATTCTTTTTAAGATCTTTTCTATGCAAGATATTACCAACCGTCTCGCCTTCCCTGCTGTGTGATCCAGTTCGTTTATTCCAAGTCCAGATCTCAGCGAGGGCTAATATATTTCAGGGTGTGTGCCTAAAACGATGTGGTGCTTGGCCACATGGCAATAAAACTTCAACGCTTTAACACGAACGATTACATCCCCAGACAATGCTAACGGCTATATCGATGTCTGCAATCGCGACTAACGGCGTGGTGCCAGCGGGCGGGTCGTACTTCATGATCGGACGCTCGCTCGGCCCCGAGTGCGGCGGCGCAGTCGGCATGCTGTTCTACACCGGCACCACCCTCGCCGCTGCCATGTACATCGTTGGCGCCGTCGAAATCGTCTTGGTAAATGCTTTTACAGTTCTTCTATTATAAACGGTTTTGATTATTACAAGAGATGCCCAGTATCCGTTTTCTTTTATTACAAGAGAACAAAGAAATATCATGTTTACGTTAATGCTCACTTATCCATAGGAAAATATTAACAAATTGTGTAAAATTCAACGTAGTATCCCGTTAGCCAGACATTGATAGTCCCGCAACATTACTAACTCTTAAGCAAACGATATTTCTACTATTTCTATATGAAGTATTCAAAATTATTTCACCAAGCGAAAGAAATTTTGCCATAAAATGATACAAGCCCTAAATTCGTCGTCATCATATTCTCATAACAAAGGTTAGGAAACCAGTGAGCGCTTTTATACCCACATAAAAAAATATTTGACGTAAATGGACCGCTTTCATCAAGAAACCGAAATTGATTAGGGACATTTACTATGGCCCTACTCTAAGGATATTATATCCCTATTAAGTAGCTTTTCTCTCCGACTGCTATAAATACATATACGTAGAAATGCTTACTCGTTATTTCTTCCACACACAACCAGACTTTGTTTCACAAACTCACTTTTTTCCTGTAGTATAAGTCATACTGTTACAGAAAGATTTAGTTATTGACGACTTTTTTATTCTAATTAACCAAGCTTAGAGAGTGCTAATAATGGACCATTTTTTCAGACATACATGGCTCCCTGGATGTCAATTTTCGGTGATTTCACGAAGGATCCTGAAGCGATGTATAACAACTTCCGTGTTTATGGCACCGGATTGCTTCTCATAATGGGCATGGTTGTGTTCGTTGGTGTAAAATTCGTAAATAAGTTTGCGACTATCGCCTTGGCCTGCGTCATCCTCTCCATCTCCGCGGTCTACGCTGGCATATTCGTCAACTTCAACGGGAACGACAAACTTCAGTAAGAGATTATTTATTTTAATGTTATCTCGCAATGTAACAGTTACCTGAAACAGGAACTTGACTTAACTTAACGTAAAAAACACTTCCGGTGAAATAAGAACAAATAAAATCTTCATAGAATTCTATACACAAACGCCTTTTTTGACCATTGTAATTCGCAGTTTAAGTAATCCACTTGAAAATATATTTACTTCGAGGCATAGATTAGTATTATCAAGCTTTATTAATTAACAATTAAGAATTAATTAAGAATTAAGAATAAATAATTAATGCTTCGAGGAATCTAAGAATACGCTTCTTTCATTTCTGAGAATTCTCTTAGGAAAACCGCTGTCAAAGCGAACATCAATACCCATCATAGATTTGTGTTATTAAGAGGATACCCATATAATACCATATGTCAACTCCTAAAATAACGACTTTTCCAGTTCAAACGGCTGTAAATAACTATTGATTTACAATGTTTGATTTATTACAGGATGTGCGTGTTAGGAAAACGTTTACTAAAGGACATTCATATCAACAATTGCTCAAAAGAGCATGGGGGAGGATTATATCGTATATTTTGTCCTAACAATACTTGCGATCCATATTACACTGCGCATAATGTGTCCATCGTTCAAGGAATTAAGGTCAGATGATAATAAGAAAGCATCATTATTGTTGATATTTATAAACTTATCTTCTATAAATGCATCATATCAATATATGATGTGTAGATCATCATATCAGCAATTGCTTCCATGAACTTTTTCTAATCTTGTCTTTAAAAAATTAATGTTAAGTCGTGGTTACCTATAATTGGAAAGGCATTTGATTCCATCCATCATCATCATCATCAGCCCATCTTCGTCCACTGGTGGACATAGGCCTCTCCAATATTACGCCACTGAACTCGATCTTCGGGTCTTTTCGTTTCTATCAAATTATTAAATAATTGTAAATGTGATATATACTTTCTGTAGGCCATCCTTAAAATAAATAAATGTTTTCGTTTTTTTTTGCAGGGACTGGCTAGTGGAGTTTTCTTTGACAACCTGCAAGATTCGTTTTTACAACTTGGCCAATATATTTCATACGGCAAAGAACCCGATGACATTGAACAAATGGAAAGACCTACCTATAATCAGATATATGCGGACCTTACAACAACATTTACAATTCTAATTGGAATATTCTTTCCATCGGTGACAGGTTAAATAATAAATTGTTATGTTCATTTTTGTTTTTTTATTGGAGGACTGATATTATACACTTATTTTGCTATTTCTATAGGTATCATGGCTGGATCTAATCGCTCCGGGGATTTGGCTGACGCCCAAAAGAGTATACCCATTGGAACTATTGGAGCTATCCTAACAACTTCGACCGTTTATCTTTCCTGTGTACTTCTCTTTGCGGGAACTGTCGACAATTTACTACTTCGGGATAAGTAAGCTAAAATTGCGTTTTATTTTTTCTTGGAATACTTATCTTTATGGTTATAGCCTTGTACATATCCAGAATTCTCTGCCACATCCTGGCGACCCGAAATACCCTTTCCTTTGCCTTCTTTGTCGAAACGCTTTTTGTGTGTTCCCGTGTATTTAGATACATCGGTCATTCTTTCAAGAAATTTAGAAGTCCCCGGTTTCGTTGCTTGTGAAACATCAGGAACCTTAGTCGTGGATAGTTTTTCTTTGATTTCATCACAGTCCAATTTATTTTCTTTAGCTAATGTTTCTATAAATTGAAGAAATGTTTTAAAATCAATCGTTTTAGATTTAAACCTCTGAAATAAAATTGCAGTATCCGTCGTAGAAAGTTTCTTTCCGTCAAGTATTTTAGTCTCTTTCAACCACTTATCAATGTTCGTTAAAGTTATTTGCTTCCCGTCGCTGCTAGAATTTCCAAATTTTGAATACTCTCTAAATGTTTCTTGTAATATAACTTCCTTGTTTAATTTGTCCACCATTATATATTTTATAATAAATTGTGTTAACAAAATTTTTATTATAAACGTTTAACTGTAAAAATTCCATAGCCAACTGGATCTTAATCTTAAATATTTTTAATGTATTTTCAGATTTGGACAGTCCATTGGCGGTAAACTTGTGGTTGCAAATATGGCGTGGCCAAACCAGTGGGTTATTCTTGTTGGATCATTTTTATCAACTTTAGGAGCTGGGCTACAATCACTAACTGGTGCCCCTCGCTTACTTCAAGCTATTGCTAAGGATGAAATTATACCGTTCCTTGCTCCTTTTGCTGTTTCTTCGAGCAGGGGCGAACCTACCAGGTAATTTCATTAGCAATTTATGTAATATATATGTATGTATTTTCAAAATATTATCAAATATAAGCGCTTATACACACATTTTTGATACTCAGGGCTCTACTCCTCACAATGGTAATCTGCCAATGCGGAATCCTTCTAGGAAACGTTGATATTCTCGCTCCTCTTCTCTCCATGTTCTTTCTTATGTGCTACGGATTCGTCAATTTGGCTTGTGCTCTGCAAACTCTGTTAAAGACTCCCAACTGGCGTCCAAGATTCAAATATTACCACTGGTAAGATCACACATTGATTGATACATAATAGATTCAAAAACTAAATCTAAATTTAACATCTGAATCGCCCAAATATATAATGTGGTCTTATATATATTTTAGGTCCTTGTCTCTCGCTGGTTTAACACTATGTATCTCTATTATGTTCATGACTTCATGGTTCTATGCACTGATCGCAATGGGTATGGCTGGACTCATCTACAAATACATTGAATACCGCGGGTAAGATCTACTGCCAAATTTGTAAAATTTATTAGAAACAAAAATAATTTTGAATAACTAAACAAATCCCTTTTCAGAGCTGAGAAAGAATGGGGTGATGGTCTTCGTGGTCTGGCACTGTCAGCTGCTCGCTATTCTCTTTTACGTCTTGAAGAAGGACCACCACATACCAAGAATTGGCGACCTCAAGTATTGGTCCTTGCTAAACTGAATGACGACCTCAATCCTAAATATCGGAAAATGCTTGCTTTTGCCAATCAGCTTAAAGCCGGTCAGTATATTACTTTAAATAGATGTCAAAAAATGTGGATCCCACATGATAAGTATTTTGCAAAAACTACAAATTAATGTGTTGATATTATTAACATTTGTTCTTCTCTTGGCAATGGTTGCTAAGCTTTCGCAAATCTTTTTTAATGAAAAGTATTAATTAGAAAGCTTAATATTCAAGAAAATGTCATTTAAATAGTTTTAACATTAATTCATTATCCTATGTCCATTACACTATGGATTTCGTCTTCCAGGGAAGGGTTTAACTGTGTGTGTATCAGTTCTGGGAGGTGACTTTACTCGACGAGCGTCAGAAGCCGTCACAGCTAGGCACAATCTTCGAAAATGTATGGACGAGGAGAAAGTTAAAGGATTCGTGGATGCTCTCGTATCGCATAGCATTGCTGATGGGCTGGGCCACTTGTAAGATAAAAATCTATTTTATCAATTTAGTCTTTTATCATTATGGTCAATGTTGTTAGTACGTGTTTAGAATGTATATACTACTAACTAATCATCTATTTTTAGTGTACAAACTACAGGGCTCGGAGGTTTGAAGCCTAATACCGTAATCGTTGGGTGGCCGTACGGATGGCGTCAGTCTGAGGACGATCGTACTTGGCACGTTTTCCTGCACACTGTACGTGCCGTGACAGCCGCAAGGATGGCTATGCTAGTTCCAAAGGGTATCAACTTCTTCCCTGATTCTACAGAAAAGGTAGGTATTAACAATAAAACATGGACTCGATCACAATCTTGGGTATAACAATAAATTTCACAGCAATAACGTAATACTTAAAATCACCAAAGGTATCCGGTAACATCGACATTTGGTGGATCGTACATGATGGAGGTATGCTGATGTTGCTACCATTTTTGCTAAAGCAACATCGCACTTGGAAAAACTGCAAGATGCGCATCTTTACTGTTGCTCAAATGGAAGATAACTCTATACAGATGAAGAAGGATCTGAAGATGTTCCTGTACCAATTGCGTCTCGAAGCTGAAGTTGAAGTAGTCGAAATGGTATGTTTTATAGTATCTTAAAATTAATTTCTGGAGTGTCTACTGTACTACAAGCAACAACATTTCCTTATATATTATTTCAGACTGACAGTGATATATCTGCCTACACCTATGAACGGACTCTGATGATGGAACAACGCAACCAAATGCTACGTGAACTGAGACTTAACAAAAAAGAGACTCTTGGAATGGTACGTTCAATGAAACTTTCATTATAAATGCGTAAAAATATGTTTAAAAAAGGTTGTCCAATAAAATCAACCAAAACAGCTCAAATCAAAACACACACTTGAAACACAACAATTGCATTTGCTGTACAAAATAAATGTCGCTTCTCATTGGAATATTTGTCTTTGGATTAACAACTAATCGTACCATTTGTCTGTCGCTGCCAACACAGATGCAAAATTTGGTGGACTATCGTGAACAAAACGCTGAGGAGAAATTGCCTTTGGTAAAATGGATGCATTTACCCTCGATAACGTCCACTTTCTATATGCATTATAGCTGAATTTATGTTGTAATTTACTTTTTTCTAGTTTTTGCCTTTGAATACCATGCTCATTTTTATTCGAATCCAGTCAGTGTGTAAATGGCATCTCTTCTTAGGACGCTTTAGTTTTGAAAATTATTTTATTGAATATATTTTTATTTTGTCGGTTTAGACGTCTTCTGTGTTTCTATAAATATCAACCTCCTCTTGGCACTCTTCACTGTCATTTCACTTTAACATTTAGTTTATGAATAGCTACTATTATCTATAACACGATTGGCTTTTGATGTTGAGAGCGTTACTCTTGATTTTTTATCTTTTCTGGTATGTCCAGTCCTCGTCCTTTTCTTCTTATCCATGCACTTCGTTGTTGTTCTTTAGAATTTTGATGTTTTAGATGTCTTATGTGTATCACTTGTAACATCTTACTATAAACGGAATGTTTTAACATAAAGATTTCCGTTTCGTTCAATGCTTATAAATGTTTATGGAAAGATGTTATGCTCCTGAAAATATTTCTCACATTTGAAATAAATTTCTAACACTATCTAACAATTTTCATATCACATTTTCGTCTGCATACCTTTTTAATAAATTTTAGCACACTTATAAATAAGATCATAGAAATTACTTTTATCGAGCAATTAAAACTGCAATTTTATCTTTGCAGTTAGTACTTTTGTCTCACAGAAAGCTTTCAAAGCCACTATTTGAAATGCTTTTCTACTAATTAAATAACCAATAAACGTGATATGCTGAAAAAATATATGCACATATAAATAAGACAATTAATCAATTTCTCAAGCTTGTGACACAAGAAGCTTTCAAAGGCACTGTGTGAAATTTTAATGCTCTGCTGTTCTGCTTTTTTCAAAGCAACTAAGCTGTATTACATACACCTTACATGGGCACGTTAAATGCACTACAGGTATAATTAGTAACAATAAAAATTCATTAATTTACCATAAACTCCCATTTTTCTGGTACGTTCAAATGTCCCACTCCAAATGGTACAATAGTACCTACATGCTATGCATACATTTTCTCTCTTCAAATGTAACGATAGTATACTTGATGTACAGGTGCAAGCCATAGTGGACCACCATCACGCAGATGTGAAGACTGCCAGCAAGGTCCGCTTCGCCGAGCCCGGGGCGGAGGCGCCCCCTGACGATGCACCTTCCCCACCGCTGTCTGACAGCGAGGATAAAGAAAAAGATGATAAGGTGACTATCTGTCTTACATATTATATTTTACTCTCAAATAACTAATAAATGTGAATTGTTTTGTGGTGAAAATGAACTTATTTTAACGCTATTCCCAATTAAGGGTAAACGTAATTCTAACAGTATTATAGTGAAATCTCTTAGAATATTAGAGTATTTAAAAAAAATATTATTAAATTGAATTTTGAAAAATAAAGCAAGCTAGTAGATAATTCGTAATATTGCAAGACACGTTTATATTTGGAGTGGCGTTATTATTGAGTAATGAAAATAAATTTCCTTATATTAAAATATAGAATATTTTATAGTTAATGTTAATATTCTCTTTGATATGAGCAGCGATCTATGTTATAGAAATAGAAAATATTCTACATATAGTATATACAAAGTATTATTGTTTAGAAGTCGTAGTTTTAACGACGATTTTTTTAGTAGATTTAAATAATTTGATATTAACTTTAAAATCAAGTATATTATTGTATAAGGTTACATTTTCATACTGTGTGTTGGATCTTGATGGTTTATTATGTGCAAAAATCTCCTTTTTAGGTTTTAAGATAATCTTTCCCATGACAATCATTATAATAGATAAACAGGTTACCAGCAATTTGGACTTAAACCTACTTTTACCGTAGCCACAAAATTTATGTATGAAAACCCATATAAGTATAACTCACCATTTTACACTAAAATAAATTGTTTCGTTCAATAAATTAATGTGGTTATTATGGGAACCGGGAAATTGTTGCACAAGCTAACTTTGAAACGACCACATTTAACATTTATTACTCAAAATGTTACTTAACTATTGAGCATATTAACGGAAATTCCTAAAATATTACAATTAGATCTAAGATCTAAGAGATCTAATCTATTAGTCAATAGAATTTGAATCATACAACTCCAATTTTAATAACAATGTGAATCTGGTCGATTATATTAACAATGCTTTTCTATGCACAACCATAGTCATTTTATTTTAATTTATCTATATTGTTTAATTTATTCATCGTTATAAGTAACCGTAACGAGTCCTAGCGAATTTACACACGGTGGTCATATGTTTAGCAATGACTTTTCACCTTGATTTGTTTGATTTATTTCGTTCATTTCATATTAGATAAGAGATTGGATGTTTGAGTGTCCGTAGTCAGTGACTGTTACAGTTTAAAGTGATATATGACATCCCGTGTTTCATTCGCCTTGAATCCGTCATGTGCAACGTTCGGTTCGCGGTGCAAAATTTAAATTTGGAACGAAACAACGAATTGGAATAATAGGACGAATTTCGAAGTAGCTTGTTGCACATAATCGATTCAATGTGGGACTCGCCCGAAACCTCGCAGTGTGAGGCGGCTCCCTCGCCACCGCTAGACGCCGACAAACTGAAAGAAGCCAGCGCCAACGGCGACGCGCTCAACGCCAAGCCCAACATGCCAAACATCACACCGTAAGTCGCAATTTTATATATGCTTAAACACATCGGCAACGTTACAATCACAAATAAAAACCGTAATCAAATAGACGATGACTAATTCATAAGCATAAGAACTATTTAAAATTGGTTTTGGTTTTAATTTTAATTTGGAACAAGTCTCAAAAGTATCTAAAAAAACCGACCCCATCAAATTAGCTATATCGGAACTTATACACTTCTAGTTACTGGTCGCTATGCTGATTATGTATTCTATAAAAAATCACACAACATCATCATTCAGACGTAGAGTCCATAGTGACATCTAGTGGTAGCGGATGCAACTATTTTCAATATACATCATATACACAACGCCATCTATCTATGTGCTAATTCATTATTCCACCTTATTTTTCTACATCATATAATCATATTGCGTTATATTTCTATATCTTTGGTAAAATACTACATTTTTTCATTATTTTTAACAGATAGAGTGATTCAAGAGGAAGGTTTATATGTATAATCTATGCATAATATAGTAGAGAAACACTGACAATTTTAAAGATTTCTAAGGTGATATCGTAAAAAAATACATTTTTTTCGCTTACATTCTTACATACAAACTCTGGCTGAACCCTACGAGATAGATCAAAATAATATACTACAGTATTGTACACGTAAAAAGTCTGCAATGATATATATCTCTTAGGGATAACCCACAACAACTACTTTTATATTCAAAATTTCAATTAAAAATACATATTACGTTATTTTCGAGGCTGTTTTCTTATGTTCAGTATTAATCTTTATTTAAATAAATCCGTTAGCTTTGCCATTTAACATAGATCAAAATTGTCCTTTACACTATACGAATCAAATAAATACTTCAGAAGATATTATAGATTTTTCGACTGCCTCCTTGGTCGTGTTGGTTGCAAGCGCGACTGCCGATCGGGAAGTCTTGGTTTCAAATCCCAGATCGGGTGCTATTGGACTTTTCTAACTTGAAATTTCTAGTAATGGCTCAGAGTCTGTCTCATCATCTGATGGGACGTAATTCCATGATGGGACGTAAACATAACTGGTGAAACAT
>DVPG01000028.1:0-14838 GCA_018239085.1 Yanguna spatiosa spatiosa
GAAATGGGATTGGCCTCTGCCCACCTGTGAATATATATATTATATAGTTTGGCTAGTAATGACGCTCTAGGGCCTAGTCTAGGCAGGATAACCGTTTCATTTATCTATATATACATACATATATCCAGCGACAGACTCGACCGTTCTTAAAAAATCCAACTCAGTCTAGAAATTATTTGAAGTGACGACCTTAAATTTTCTACCTTCGAATAATCCAATTTTTGCTTCGAGGAGCGCCTTAACGTAACAGTCTAAGTATTTCAGAGACGGAAACGATCAGAGAAATATACTATCAATAATTTTCGCAAACATTGTCGCATACTTTTGATATAATTATGTCACACATTAACTCCTACCCGCATTCCAGCGTGGGGATAATAGGCATGACCCCTCGGGGGAGGCTTATGTCCAGCAATGGACTGCAATATACTGATGATGATGTCACACAATGCTTTAAGGGTACATATGACCCTAATAGAGTAGCAAAAGGGATAACAGAGAAGCGATTTATATCTTATCCAGCCCTCATTATCGGCCCTTTCAATCGTTACGGCAGCCTAGAGCCTTAACCCTTCTCATTTTGAAAGGCGACCCGTATCTCACCGTTGAATACATGATTATAGATTATAATTATCTGCACATTGTTGTACTCGTATGACTATTTGATGCTGTTTCATCTTTCCAAGTATTTATTAAATTTATGCAATCGTTTATCAATTAAACACCCCTTGTTCGCCGATATTTTATTTAATCGTGGCAAGTCCGCTATTTGATGATGATGATAATGATGATCAACACTTTTATATTCCTCTACGTTATTTCCTCTCAGATTGAGAAGGGTTAAGGCCGTAGTCAGCCACGCTGACCGAGTGCGGGTTGGTATACTTCATATGCTCTGGAGAACATTATAGAGAAGTATAAGTATGCAGGTATGGTAATGGTGTTTCTTTCATCGTTGATGCAAGCAGAATGTAACCATTAAAACGAACATAATTTTATAAAGAAGGCGGTGCGCGCCATAATTTGAATCCAGGACCTCTGAAGTGGGGAGACCAGTTCAAAACCACTAGGCTATCACTGTCCAAACAACAAACCACTACTTAAATACCTTGCACATATATAAAAAAACATTTACCTTGATGCAAATAGTTTGATTTCGAACTCGCTTAACCTTGTCATCATAAAGAGCGCGCCCACAGCCAAAGCACCCCGGACTAAGAAAAAACCCATCGACTAAGCAAAAGTCGAAATACTTCTAATGAGCCACAGCATAAGCCATCTTAAATGATTATAGTTTCAACGTTCAGAACTGCATGCAGTGGACGTAAAATAGTACCGCGATAAGAACAGATCATTTTTGAATTTAGAAAAAATTAAAAACATTTTCTTTTACACGCAGATTTTTTTCTTTTAGAGAGCTACTTCCACGTTATCAACTTAGTGTGTTATTAATTTTGTAACGACTCTTAGCGGAACCACAGCGAAAACCATCTGGAATGAGACCCAGGGAGCTTGTCTTCTTTTATCTTTCCTTTTGCTTTATTATCACCATGAAGGGGTTCAGTCACCACAGGATCGTAGTGTAATGCTCGTTAGAACCTAGGCCTTTACAATTCAGGGAATACTACTCTGGAACGCTCTGCTTGAAAATATCAGAAAACACCGAGCAGAAGCACATTTAAAAACTTGCTCCATACGTATTATATAACCCGAAATTTTTCACTGCTAGTACGTACGTAACATCACGCCTGTAATCCCCGAAGAGGTAGACAGAGGAGTGTAGTACTACACTCCCACGTTTCACCAGTTACGTTTTTAGGTCCCATTATGGAGTAGGTGGTAAGGCTATTGCGATATATCGGGCACAAATCCAGACTCCGTGCCACTACTAGAAAATCTAAACTAAAAAAATCTCATAGTACCCGACCCGGGAATCGAACCCAGGACCTCTCGATCGGCAGTCGCGATTGCAACCAACACGACCAACGAGGCAGTACATGTCTATATATTATGTATGCTTGTGTTACTTGTATATGTTACACGTATATTTTTCTATTCTGTACAAGTTTAAATAGATTCGCCGCTATTGACATACACCGGGCTCAACCCCGTGCTCGATGAAAATAAGTAGCTGACAAAATAATCGTTGTGTGAAGAAACAGTTTGGTGAGTAGGCACTAGCATGGATGGCTTATCCGCTAACAGGCAGCCGCAATAAAACAATATGGCAGCGGTTGTCGCGTGTAAATTGTGCGTGTAAGTCTCTCGCGTTATGCGTATTTATTCTGTCCGTTCCACCCGTTGAGCAAACAGATAACAATATTTCCTACTCGTTACGAGATACGGCGTTCGACTTGTCTCTGTTATATTAATGCCGCGTAAATATCAAAACGTTTAGAAGATTTGCCGAGGCAAAGTAAATAAGCTTTGTTGTTATACAAACGTTTAATTTAAGTATCTTGGCGGTCCATGTTCGGGTGTTTGTTGTAATAATAAGTTGCGAAGTAATAAAACAAATTACTTACGAAGTATTAAAACAAAACAATTCTTCACACCGAAAGCGTCATACTAGGATTATTTATATCGTATTACAATGCATGTTTACTGGTAGTGTTTACTACAAGTATACATGGACACAGTTCATCGTATAATTATGACAGAACTTCATTTTCATGTTAGTTTGTTTAATCATTAACATACACTAAGACAACATTACGCTTACCAAGATAATCTGTTCCAATTTCAAAATTTCTCATTATAATCTCTCCGATTACGGGCGTGAAGTTACGTATTCTCTATTATTATATTTCTCTATAAACGTGGGAGTGTTCTGCATTCCTCTGCCTACCTCTTCGGGGATTACAGGCGTGAAGTTACGTATATTTCTCTATAACTTTATTTTTCTATCATTGCACAGAATGATACATTCTATGTATCTATAAATTTGTGTCGTTATGACTTCATTGCTCTCTAACTTCATTTCATTAATGATTGTAAGTACCATACATTCTGCAACTGTCACTCAAACAATGCATATAGGCCGGCCGCCCAGCCCGGTTACATGATCTGACTGGAAGTCGCATTCCATACAGTTGTCTAATTGACGTCCGCGCCATGCGTTTCCTTTTACAGTAGGAAATACTTATTTACAATAGACAGTTTGTTGCACAACAAAGCTTTTAATGACAGTTGCATGCGTAATTAACATAAAATAATTATTAGCCTTCAATTCCAGTCCTTCTGATATCAAGCAATGCGTTCAGATTTTGTAAATGTTGTAAGCTTTCGCCACAAGTTGTTGGAATAATATATATTATGTAAAAAGACTATATATTATGAATTTGAAATAAAAAATCGTAATTAATTTAACAGCTTTTTCTAGCTTTTTTTTATTTTAATGCGTCGCTAGAAATGTCTTTGGAATAGAAAGAAAATATCACAAAAAATCAGAAGCGAAGAACAAAACTAAATACATAACCTAGCAGAACTGGAATTGGACGTTAAATGCCTTATAGGATAAAAAAATCACGTCAAAAATAGTATTCCGTTGTATTCCAGAAACGTGTGCCCAAACTAAACTGTTATGTCTTTATGCAAACAATTGGAGGCACGAGGCCATAACAAGATTGGCGTGTTAGTCGAGGTGTCAGAAATACGCGGAACATAGGTTCTTGAGTGAAGACAACCTAAGTTTCAGCCCAACCCTACACTAAAATGTCAAGAATTGACCTTACCTGCAATGTATTTTCGTTAAGTTTCGTTTCTATTTTCGGTTATACAAAACATGACATTCTGAAGAGAAATATTAGAAAGATATTTTTTATAACGCAGAATTATAAAAACATTTATGTACTGTATTATACTGAGACATGTTGTTTGAACACAATTCTATTACATTTGGTATAAATTGGTATAAATTGTACAGGAAACTTACAACAGCGGTTACAATATTTACATAAGATTCGCCTTCGATACTTCCATCGTTTATGCCGTTAAGTTGATAAAATGTTGTAAATAGCCAATTACATTTTATTAACATACTGCTTTTTATGTTCTACATTTTTATGCACTGCTGACTTATTTGATCAGCCGACCCGCAATGTAAGGTGTAATGATACAAATCTACGTGAAGACACGGGAGTTTACACCGTTGGTACATATATAAGCATTTATGTTAAAACATACGGGAGCCAAACTATGTTGGTACATAAACATTTTTAGTACCGCCTATAAACTATGTAGTAATAGTGCAATTCACACCTGTAACGTTTCACCTGAAGGAGTGCAATTCGCAACCAATGTAATGTGGTCTCGTGGGCGCAGAGTACAGATCGCGTGGGTTTTGCGACTGGATAAGCTTAATGTAAATTGTTTCGATATTACGAACTGTTACCTCCTCTGGCATAATAATAAACTTATAAACGAGTTTCGTATGTACATGAATTAGTGACATTTGGAGATTTCAAAAAGGAAATTTGAATAAGTTTGATTATGTAATCCGAAGTATACGCAACAAAGAGAATTTCTTCGTAAAAAAAATTAAAAGGTTCCATGTTAAAGACCAAAAACTACATTAAGTGTACTTCCCATTTTGTCTATGAATGTAAGGTTTTATATATAATAAAATATAGTGAACTGTTTAGGGTGTAGTTAGGATTAGGTCTCTTGAGACTTACGATTCTTCATTATTGTGACATATAGTAATATGTAGGTACTTAGAAAGAAATGTAAGAACTCGGAATAAAATCAAGTAAGACGGATGTGTTTTTGTGTGCTCAGGATACCACCCTTCAGGATATAAAAATTATAATTTGCAATTTTGGCAGTTACCTCCAAATAAGGTGCATTCATGAGTAATTTTACTGCTGTTACCGTTAGAATTCAACATTTTGTTTATTGATTTCCTGGAAAAGCATAATGTTATAAAAATGTTAAACATACGGAGATTTTGTTTTGATGTTGTGGAGTGACAACCCTAATACCATGTACGGGTGTACGCTGTACGCTCGCTAATAATACATTCAAGTTTTTTCCAACATCTGTAATGATAGCGGACAACCCTAAAATCACAGTGGTGTGCTCGGTGACACCGAATCATAAATTTATTCATTATTTAAATTGATGGCATGACAACCCTAAAACTACGTATGAAATGCGACCGTTGACAACGCGTTTTGAATTTTATTTTCGATATTGAAATTGACGGCGTGACAACCCTGTAATCATGTGTGGGTGTAGTACACTCGTTAATAACGCACTTTACGAGCTCTTTGCGAAAATATAAAATATAATTTTTACAAGTTTTTACCGCGCATCTTTGCCACCGTGATCGTTGAGTCACTGTTACTTAACTGTGTGTGATTACGGCATGGCTGTGTGATTGTTTGCTATGTAACAGCTTCGATGGTTAGAACTTGGCCAGGAAATAGACGAGCTAACTAGGAACATAACAGTGTCACCAGTTTACTCAACCGCGTGTAAACTTTTGTTGTTCTACAGCTCTTTGTTCGGAAATATTAACCTAACTAGAGTTGCCATGTAAAAAAAAGGTTGAGAAAGATATATTCAGAAAAAGACAGGACAATGCAACGTGATATATTATCATTATCGTCTCCGTATCTTAGCATTGTCAAATTGAAAAAATATAACGCTTTTTATGGAGATATTACAATTGTTGCGTAAATGCGTAACCAAGCGGCAAAAGTTAACTCTCAATGATAATCTTAAATTCTAAAAGTAATAAAACTTAAAATCATCTCACCGAAAGATCCTCGAATCGGAGACATGTTTATTATCAGATTGTATTCTATAATCGATTTGAAAAAATGGTTACCAAATAACACGTAACCTAATGCAATATAAATTAATATGTAGGTATATTACAAGCACACGTATTTCGTTCAACTAATCACAGTACTAGTATAATTTAATTAAAGACCGCCGCTACATAAGTAGATCTCAGGTCACGAAGTATCTATCAATCCATGTCATGACGAGGCTGCGATTGACACGAATCGCTCACTATTAATTAACTGGAAATACCAGTTAATTACTGCTCCTAATGCAATTATCCTCCAGATCGTCGCATTACTGTGTATACTATAAATACACTAACTAGAACATTGACTTATATCTGCATGTGTCTAATATTAGTGAATGACAAACTCGAAAAAGTACCTATGCGTAAATACTTCGATCAAATGTCAGACGTCTTAAAAGAAGGACAAGTGAAAAGTTCCTTTAATAGACGAGCTTATATAACAACTTTAATGAATGTAAACGTAAATGTAACATCACGCCTGTAATCCCCGATGAGATAAGCAGATAAGTGTAGTACACTCCCATGTTTCGTTGGCATATACTGGGCACTAATCCAGACTCCGAGCTACTACTAGAAGATCTAAATTAGAAAAATTTAAAAGTACCCAGAATTTGAACCCAGCACCTCTCGATCGATAGTCGCGCTTACAACCAACACAAACGACGAGGCAGACATTTAATGAATGTAGAAGAGGCGAAAGAAGCTTACCAGAACCGCAGCAAGTAAAAATCCTTTTTTTCCAACCCTTTTATCGCTTCACTTCTGGACACGGGTGTCTTCTCAGAATGAGAGAGTTGAGGCCATCATCTCACGCTAGCCATTTGCGGGTTGGCAGATTTATCCTTAATCCTTAGTTTAGAATCCTTAGAAAAATCCTCACTTCCTACTTATAACCCATGGGAGATGGCGAGATATTATTTATGTACGAAGGTATTTTTTACTATCAGGACGATGTTTCGCATTGTTGTTGGACTGTAATACCTACCTAACCCAAGTCGCCCGCACCCTCCCTTGACACTTTCATTACGTATACAAAAATCCAATTAAAAAATGTTGACGGTTATTTTGAAACCGCGTTTTATTTACGTCGTTAAAATCACGCTAATCCTCAGTGCGTGCCGCACGCCCTGTGGGTCCACCATAACTGTTATCCCTTTACAACCCTAAACTACGGCTGTCAGCTTAATTACATTCAGTGTATTTCTATTCGCGTGACACATGCATCCAGATTTTGATATATACACGGATGAAAAACACTAGTTTCTTAGCTTAATAGTGAGTATTCACTATTAAGAAAAATGGTGAGTAATTGATGTAATTCGTAATTTTTAACGAACTATTTGATCCTGTTGTCCAATTATCTTTATCGTGTAGTTCTAAAATAATTCATTATCATCCAAGTATCTTATATCTTAATTAGTTTTTTTTGTTATTATTATTGAAATATGCTATGATGTAATTAATAAAATATTCTTTCTGACTATCCAAGTATCTTCTCCGTGTCGGGGTGGAGTAAGAATATATTTCCTGGCCCCGTGCCGGGATTAAGTAAGAGGCGACTAAATACGGCATTGACAGATCGCGGTATGACTCGACCTGCTTAGGTACAACTATACCCGACCCGGGATTTGAACCCAGCACCTCTAGATCGGCAATTGCCCCTGCAACCACTCGACTAACAAGACACTTATCTGTATTCCAAAAATATTTGTTTATTTCATTATTATCTCTATATTACCTTAATTTCAAGTATTATTCGTCCTTCTTATCCAAAACAAAATAAGCCATGTACCTACCTATGTAGGTGTAAACATTTTGTTGCAAAACACATCCAGCGTTTTGCGCAATTAAAGCCAAGGTTTTCGCGCAGGCCACTTCAATGATAAATAACAAAATCATCGGCACGCCCTGCATGATTCGTCAGCATTACCGCTTAACTATATTAATCCTGATATGAATGAATAAAATCAACATTAAATTCGGTTGAAAATAATAAATCAACGTCATTTCGTGTGATACATAATTATTTATTGTGTAAGTGTTATATAATTTTGTATACTCTGAACCGTTTAAAACCATGAACACGGTAACGGGTAGTGTGATAAGGATACTAAGGAACAGATTACTGTACTACAAACCAAGACTAAATTTCACCTCTGCCTGTATTATGCTTCCACGTCCAAATTATCTATGGTAGCACTGTAAAAGAAGAAAGATACGATATCAGCAAACGAATCCTTAACAATTATTGCTAGCAACTACAAGTATTATAGTAAGACTTTGCACGTTACGTCCCCTTATAATAACACAATTATTTAAATATGTTGTTTCCACTGCAATAAAATCCTTAGTTCGCAAATCAGGTTTTATTTGAAAACGCTAACGGGCTAAGTAGCACCCATCACCGTGAAATACTTCCTAGTTTGCTGTAGTTCGTAAATGGAACGTTTCAAAGAATTAAATGGAAGTTCTCGCGTGCACGTCAATTAGAATGGAGTGTCTTAAATGAATTCTGGAATGAAAGCGCCCCTAGACCTTTTTATACACTCGTCGGTATTTTTACGTTGTTTTTCCGAGAGATTTCTTTTTAATATTAGTTGCGGTGTTATTAAAAACATTATAGTATTATGGTTAGAGAAGAATATTTACATTTCGTTACGTCCCGTTTCTTACCGATATTTTAATACATGAAGAATTTAATACAACGGCTTTAGAAAAACAGTTTTATAAATATTATTAATCACATTTTTTGATTTATTATAATCATCATATTTATGAGTAATGAAATACATGTATTTCATTACTCATAAATATGACACGTTGACTGAATTCAGTTTAAAAATAATGATTACATGGATTTGACGTTGCAAGTTAAATGCATAACAGATAAATAGGTTTCGACGGATATTCGAGTCCATGTCTATTGAAAACCTGTAGCTCTCCTTTGCGAAACCGTTTTTCTATATGATCGTTAAGTGCAAGATTTTCTCTCGGTAAACCATATTTAAATAACCCCTACTAAAATAAAAATAATTTTTTAAGTTGCTCAATAACAAATCAAACTTTGTAGTGACACTGTTAGGACAACCGCACACAAATTATCTCTTACTTTAACATACCAAATCATTCAGATAACTCATATTACAGTTTGTTGTATTACTCATTATTATGTACCTGCGAAAACATCCACATTCTGAATGTAATAATAATATGAATGATTGCTGTAATAAATCATCAATGCATTTAAGCGCCATCTTGCAACGCGGTAAATTACGGCTGACACGTCATAGGCGTTTAATTACGTGTTGAATAGGCGTCTGTACCGACCGCATTGAACTATAGATATTGATCAACGATTATGTAAGGTTTGATGAGAATAAGCTTCATATAATATTTAATGTATATAAGAGTTTGTTTGCAAGCCTTGTCTCTCAATTGTTATTGCTTTAACACTAAAAGATCTTGTAGTACTTTCCATTGAACAGATAAGCCTTGTGTTTTATTCCTGGTTAATTTAATACAAACGAGGGAACATAGGTTTGCAATAAGGTTGAGTTGTGTTTTAAAGAACCTAATGATATCTCGTTTATGACGGGTTAGATATGTTAAGCAGTAATTATAATCAGTTTTTATCAGTGAAGTTTACCAATTTTTATAGTCGTTATAACTAAGAATAACTAAAATGTTTGGGATATATAGATGTTGTCAATGAGATGACCCATTTATTGTGTTTTATTTGTTTATTGTATGCCTCGTTGATCGTGTTGGTTGCAAGCGCGACTGCCGATCGTTAGGTCCTGGGTTCAAATCGCGGGTCGGGTACTAATAGATTGTTCTAATTTAGATTTTCTAGGAGTGGCTCGGACTCTAGAATTGTGCTCGGTATATGGTAATAAGCTCACCACCTACTCCATAATGTGACCTAAACGTAACTGGTGAAACGTAGGAGTGTAATACTACACTCCTCTGCCTACCTCTTCGGGGATTACAGGCGTGATGTTACGTTTGATTAAGTATTACGAAAGACGAACAGTATAATACATTATAATGTCAGTATTACTGTTAGTGTAATCCGTTTTGACCATTATTGTTATTACTAAATTTTAATCTAACTTTATATGTAACACTGTTGGATTACCAAATGAATAAATAAATAAATAAATACCGTCCTCTCTATGTGAAGTATATTGTTACTGTCCCATAGCCAATAAAGACTGATTAAAATATTTTAAGTAAATACAAATATTTTGCATTATTGTGCTTTGTCAGCGATTAGTTTCATTGTGATTCAGTTAAGTAGTTAAAAGTCAAGCGTAAGTAACAAAGAAATAGCTAGTTTCTGGATCGTCTCCGTATTTTCTCACTTTAACATCGCGCCTGTAATCCCCGAAGAGGCAGGCAGGGTACATGCCCATTTTTCACCTGTTACGTTTACATCCCACTATAAAATAAATGGTGAGCTTATTGCCATGTACCGGGCAGAAATCCAGACTCCGACCCACTAGTAGACATGTCTACTATAAAATCTAAGGTAGAAAAATCCAATAGTAGCGCCGACCCACTCGACCAACGAGGAAGACCAAAATAACCTTATACGAAATAGTAGGGTGTAAGGTCACTTCTAATTTGCCCTTTCATAGAAACCTATTAACATAGTCGTGTTTTATAAAAGCGAAATCTTTCATCTTACATTTTTTATCACCTAAATTATACCTTACGACGTTGATCTTTGTTACATTAATTTGGTAATCCACATTTTAAATATAATAGTAAGCTTGAAATGTTGAGTTATTTCTTAGCTCACGAAATTAAATTATATTAAATCAAGTCGTTTATAACAATACTCAAACATGATATTATTAATTATTATGAATCGTGACATTATGTGACACATAACTGTCAAAGATTAATGTTTAGCGCGGAATTGAAACAACAATACTGATAACAACTTGTAATATGAAGCTAACCTTAAAAAATGGATTTACATAATTAATAGCATTTATAGAGTAATTTACAACTTTATTATTTTTTTTACAATCAAGCTCGTACTTTCACATTTTGTACATTAGATAAGCGGACGAAAAGTCAAAATAAATCCGAATACACTACAAAATTTACTGAGCACAGACAATCTAGGTTAGGGCGTCGCGACCCCAAATCGATCTTGCAATCTTTGTCGTTGGCGGTACGTGCGAGCAGGACGGCGCTACATGACCTAGAGTAGCAGGTTGGGAATCCGGAAGGTATGAAGAAACCGGCTCCACGGTGCATTTTTCCATTCAATGGAAAGCTCTACGCTTCGCGAACCGTTCGTCGGGACGTTTTTTTTTTGGTGTATTCACGGTTTTCGTTTCGTACTGTCTCTGTCCCGATTTCATTTATATGCTCGTACTGTATTCGAATCTTTTCAATAATTTAGAATCACGCGAGAAAATGCGTCTTAAGACTTTCTCCAACACGTCTAAGCTATACCCTAAACTTTGGGATTAGTGTGTTAACTAATTGAACCAGTATCAACCAACTATCGGGCGATTAACATATTATATAGAAAATGTAATTTAAGTTGTAACTCACTACGCTAAGATAAAAAGGGCCATAAATACAGTAATAAGTTTGTCGAAGCCTACGCCTTCCAATCAACACGAATGGTAATAACGGCTATGGGCACTAATTTTTATAAATATTTATCACGATTCGTCGACACAAGTTCGCCTATTCATACTAAAATGGAGAATTAATTTGCTAACAATGAACCATATGCTTTTTGATGGAATATTATCTTATTATGATTGCATATTATGAAGGACTGCATATTATTTCAGAACCCGAATTTGTACCGGGTGTATGACAATTAGCTACGGCCCTATTCCATGTGGGATGAGATGTAACTGGTGAAACGTGGGGGTATACTACACTGCCTACCTCTTGGAGGGTTACAGGATTGATGTTCCGTTAGATGTTATGTTACTGTTTCAAAAGAATAAGTAGTGCGCGACGTATAAGTGGACTATACTGCAGGTGGTTACTTCCAGTTCCATTTACCAGTAAAGCTTAAATACATATGTACATATCAGTAATAAAAGGTGAATATGTATAGGCGCGTAACATCCGTGATTTTAATTGGCCAACTAAAAGAAAATACGTTCCCCGACAGAGTAATCCCGCGAGCAATGATAAATTACCGACATCATTATTGTATTGTTAAAAAAAACACGAAGTCGGCAAACCATAAATTTTACTCCCGCGAAAGTAATGTGGCAAAAAATGTGTCACAACGCGACAGTGAGATTAAAAAATGCGCGGGAGAATGTCTGGATAAAGGAGACGTGAGCATTATAGGGATACAGTCTCCTCTTCGGGGAGGCCTATGTCCAGCAGTGGATCGAGATAGGCTGATGATGAAGATGATTGTAAGAATAAAGCTTAGGTAGGTGTGTATACCTATATATGTCACATTTGTTATCAACGTACATGGAATCAATAATATATGCTTTCGCGTTGTACATTTTTTGTTAACTAGTATGAACTACAGTTTTTGATATATTAGCATTATCTGTATGTAAGTACCAATTGTCTTTTTTAATTGGACTTCGATTCGATTTAAATTCGCTTAATATACCAGAATGCCCAAAACTAGTATAAACATACTGATATTTCTAAGTAAAAATAGTTACATTACAGTTTGAGAGCGCCGTTGCGGTAGATATGTCTCGTTTCGACATTTATGTTAATAAGGCATCGCACGCAATTTTCAAAGGGTATTTGGTCATGTGGCGTGGCGACGCACAGTGGCTTTCTACCCCGCGGCACTGATCACTCGACACATTTGGCTCTCACACGACGCTACTGAGCCGAGTGTTACACGAATATACTTATAGTGTATAAAAATGTGATCAATATAGCTATAAATAGCGGACATCATACGTTATACTACATGTTTTTATAACCTTATACTTTAACAACGAATTGGAGAGCATTATTGTATCGTAACACGTCGCGGAAGCTCTAGTTGGATTTATATAGTTCAAATCATAATTATTTTAAACTGATTATGTATCCTCCCATTAACATTCTGCTTAATTGCACCGAGAGTCGCCGATAATTGTTGCAATTTATGCTAACAGTAACTTTGGAAGTTTTCAAATTACACGTGCATCACCGAGAAATTGAATGTACTCGGCATTTTGTCATCCATTTGCGGTATTGTCTTTTCGTCGGCTGTATAGTTAAACATAGGTACTACCGCAAATAGCCTTTCATGCGCCCAGTACGACTACCTGTAACTAGGTACGCTCTTAAAAATGGGCCATCGGGGTCATTCTACGCTGACATTTTCTCGGCATGGGTAACGCTGCAGGTAAGGTAGAACTCAATGTTTTTCCGATTCGATCTGGTCATTTCAGCGGCCCTTCAGGCTTTGCGCCCTGTGCCTAGACACCGCTAGCACCGCCCTATTTACGGCACTGTCAAGCCGTTTTTATGTTAAAGAAAACAGGCAGACAGGCAGACACAGACAGACCAGGCGAAAGATAAAAAAAGTAGAATTAGGCCAGTGAGTAATATATGGATGGACTTTATGTATCCTTACTACAGTGTTACAGCACAGTGAAAAAGTCACATCGAGATACATGTGTAACATGAACAGTGGTAATGGATGGGTCCGTCAGCCGTTTGATATGCGTCGAGCGATGGCTTTCTACCCCGCGGCTGTACCATCGCCACATTCCGCAACCAGCGCCGGCTACCGTCCGTCTTGATTATCGATCCTCATTATTGTATATCAACTTAAACCTAATTTAGAAAACATTGAGCAATTTATTATCGGCAAAGCTGCCAGTGTTTTGAGAACCATGCCTGACATGGACACTTAAAATGAAGTATTTTTTCATTTTTTTAAAATACGGTAAAGTTACGTTATTAACACTGGCATTACACTGTAAAGAATGTAAATAAAATTATCGACTATTGTAGGACACACAAATACACAGATATTTAACATGAAAGTAATTTATCATTTTATACATTACAGAGTACTTTCAGCCTATTTTTCAGAATGTGTTCTTGTCGTTTGAAGCGATTATATCTCACAATAATAAAGCAATCAATTCAGATCTTCTTAACTACAAATAAATATTATGAAATTAATGTACAATTTTACTATATAAATTATTTAGGTCATCATTGATGATAAACATATTATACAAGTAGGATGGGTTGAAATTGGATTTTAATTTTGAAACGTCTTAAATTTATCTGCAATTATAATAATTCACTCATGTATTTTACCGACCAGTAATTTTTAATAGTATTAAGTAATTAGAATAGAAATAAATTAAATCAAGCATCGTTATAGCCGTAAATATCTTGTGAAATCCTTGTATTCCCTTCCTAGTTGCAGGTAAGTATGTCATCGACTCTATGCCAAGACGTTATTATTTGGTTTGCTTATCTCTTATTGACACATTTAAAGGACTTATCGGTCGACTCAACTTTTGAAATGCAGTTTTATAGCTGAGTTTTATTTATTTAATTTATGAAAATCCTACGTTTACTAAATTTAAGCGATTACCTATTTCTACCTTTCTGTGAGGTACTCAGTTACTGCCAGTTTACTCTATAGAGTATTTTACACGCTAATTTGCTTAATGAACATCAATCGTGTCGTGTTTATGGTAATGCGGTTGTTTACTTTTCTTGAACAAAACGCACCGTTACGCGAACCGACGACGGGACGCAGTAGCGGTGCGGCGGTATGCGTGCGGCGTGCGGAACGGCGTGCGGGACGACGTGCGGGACGACGTGCGGGACGGCGTGCGGGACGGCGTGCGGGACGGCGTGCGGGACGGCGTGCGGGACAGTGTGCGGGACGGCGTGCGGGACAGTGTGCGTGCGGCATGCGGGCCGACGGGGCACCTGCGCACGCTACGAAAGTGCTCGCCTAGTAGACTACGCCATCAACAGAAATGCCAATTTGAGACGCTGAGACGCGTGCGCGCTAAACTGTTTGTCACGACTAT